>SCLF01130183.1:0-18630 GCA_004367975.1 Mesochordaeus erythrocephalus
AGCTTTAATTCTTATCAAAGGACCTACCCCAAATTCTCAACACGTGACCAAGTTATAGGCCAAAGATGGGCGCGTTAAAAAAATGGAACGTTAACGTAAAAGACGTTCCAAGTTCTGCTCAAGTTATGGCCATTTTAAAATTTCACAATATTTAAAAATGTCTAATTTCCCCCAAAATTGGACCAATTCGAAGGGCACGGATGTCAGCTACATTTCTTCTCATAGGATTTACCCGGAATTCTTAACCTGTTATGTAGCCACTAGAAGTCAACAAATATGATTTCGGGAAGTATGTCCGATTGTTCCAAAGTGCGCTTATTCGACGCGTCATGATTCCAGCTTCAATTCTTCTCAAAGGAAGGGCCCCGAGTTATTAACACGTGACCTAGTTACAGCCCACAAACGTGATTTCTAAAGTACAAATTTTAACAACAAGTGACAAAAATCACGAATCTTTCGCTTTTCTATTTTGTTATGATTCAGAAAACATGCCAAGATCCCAAAGTATGTTCACTAAAAATCAACTCGAAAAACTCGAAGTAAAAACTAAAGTTCAGGACGGTCAAAGTCAATTTTGTCCATTTTGGATTATGTGAATTCCGAGGACCATAGCTTAAAAACAAATAATCGGCGTACGTTTTTATGCTTTTAGTGGCTGCCATGCCCCACGGATTAAAATTAACATTTTTTCGAAAAAAGGTGTTTTTCACATTGTCTTTAGCGGTGTAAATTTGAATATTCTAAGAACAGACTCGAAACCGCAAAAAACCTCTATAACACTTACTTTTGATAGCGCATGTGATAGCCGTGTTTAATAGCCCAACATCGATTTTTGAGTCAGAACTAAAATTCACAAGTTACTCACGGAGGAGGAGTTCAAGTAGGAGGATATAAAAACGTTTATATTGTTTTAAAACAATTTTCATATTTTTTAAATTATTTAGCACGATATTAGTATGAATCAGTAGTACGATAGTAGATATTTTGTCAGAATAAACCCATGTAAGGGTGTAGTGTCGGAGAATATAAAAAACGCGAATATCTATTTTTTAAATTTGTTCTTTTTTAGCCAGGTGCATTTGTGAGAAAGTCAACATCTCAGAAATTATACGAGTCAGTACAACAACCTCCCGAGCTGTCAACGCTTAAAAAGCGAAACTTTGAAAAAGCCGAAGCCCTGGTAAGAAGAATTTACGTTTTAACCATATTCGTACTTGGCGATTTACGGATCCATAGGACTAGCCAAAATAGTTACATGCCTTGTGATTCGTGAATATAAAGCCAAAATAGATGGCGTTCCTTGTGATTCATGAATATAAAGTCAAACTAGGGAGGTTTGTCATCTAGTGTGCTTTATATTTACGGATCACAGGAAACTTCATCTATTTTGGCTTTGTATTCACTATTCAAACGAAATAACCAGACACATGTATCTAGATATGCATAGCCTATTATTTACAACACCCTCACCCAAGTTTTAGAAACGGCAGTAAATATCAGCTAACAAAATTAATATGTTAACCAGTATATACCAGCCAGACTCATTTGACATTTATGAAATTCTGCATGATTAAGGATTTATTCATTGCTGATCTAATGGTATGCCTCTTTCGAAAATATCTCTTTTGGTTTTAGCACTGAAGTGGCCAAACACAGTCCTGTACAAAGTGCTTTTTTACCTTTAAATGCCGTTTTTTTGGAAAACTGTTCCTTGGAATTTTAAATATGTATCGAATTCATGAAAAAAAATAATTTAATTTTACCAACTTTAAGTAACATAATTCGTCAAAAACTGGATTTTCTCTGTATGTCGCTCCCTACGTTTTAGCATGTATCTCGTATTCATTTCTGGATCATGTGGAGAAGAGCACACGACCAGAAGGCTAAAAACCGTTCACAGATAATTACAAATAAATGACTTCATGCTGTGCATGTCAATTACATTGTTCTTAATGCGGCGTTTCTAGAAGATTAGTCTCCAAATTAAATGGATATATATAGCGTATAATACTACTTAAAGTTGGTAAAAGTTATCTTTATGTATTCGGTATACAACTACAATTTAGAAAATCCAATTACGGCTTAGAAAATTACATTCACTTCGACAACGCTCAGTTTAGATCCTACCGAACTCAAACCAAAACATATATTTACAAAAGCTAAGATCGAGAATGAGTTAATCTTTAGTCATGCGCAATTTCAAAGAGATGTAGTCTTTTCGAGAAAAATAAGAAAGAAAGATGGTATCTACGAAATGGTATCTACTGGTTATGAAGTTCACGGCCGGGCGTATAACACGAATAGGCTTAAATGATATTATTCAAACTTGGACGGATTCGTCTTGACTAACTTTGATTTACCAGATTGAACTTGGCGACTTAGTTCACGAGAATCCCGAAGATGAATTTGATGATTTTCTGTCTGGATTGGAATGAAGTTTCTACTTTTCAGGTTTAACCTTTAATCAGTTCTGCCTTCAAAACCCATTTTCTGTTTTCGACTCATTAATTATGAAATACGTTAATATTAACAGTTAAGATGAATTGATAATGGAATCGATAGCCATTAGGCCGTTGTACCCTTCTGACATTCCGGAGTTACGGATTCTTTGCTCGGAATCGTTTCCAATTGACTATCCAGACAGTTGGTATGACTTTGTTACGTCTGGTTACTTTCATTCAAATGCAGCTTTTGATGTCAATGCGCGCATGATTGGGGTGATTATTGCGGAAAATAAGTCGTACAAACAGGTGGGAACGAAAATTATGATAATTCTATTAATTCGAAATTCGAGAAAAGTTGATTTTTACCATTTTCGAAATTTTTGGCATTTTAGATATTTTGGAAGTGCCGATTTGAGAACTGGCGTCTTACCTTTCAAGTGTCAAATTCAGCTCACCCCTGATCGAAGGCATAGAGAGTTGGGGATATAATATACCTTAACCAGTAAATACCAGCCCTACTCAAAAGACGATCGGGCAACTGTATTTTCCATTTTTCTCCAAAAATTATATCTTAAATTTTCCATGATCAAAGGCTTGTGCATTCTCGATCTAATGGTATGTCTCCTTTGGTTTTATTACAATATCCTTTAAACGGAGCGTTTTGCAAAGTGGCTTTTTTAGTTTTTTATGCCATTTTCTCGGCCGTAAATTGATTCTCTAAATTGACGAAAAAACTGGCTTGGAATTTTAGTTGTATACCCATTGCATGAAACAACAACTACCTACAGACTTTAAGGCAATTAAAATTATCTCGTGTTACCTTGTTCCTGGAGTTTTTAATGCAATTTGTACCGTTAAATAGCGGAGAGTTCAGTCTTTCAAAGTATATATATCTCAGGCAACTTATGATCCGATGTTGTTAAAAATTTGCAACAATTTTCGGACCCGAAATATCACCGAAAGTACATAAAATTCTGTAATTTTCACCAAATTCGGTCAAAATCACTATTACACGTGTGTCCAAAGCAGCCCCCTAGGGGGTCTGCGGGGGCAACTGATTGGTAAACGAGACTTAGTGGGTCTGATAGAGTTTTTTCTTGTGCTTGAGAATCTGTTCCCATACTATCCGAAATTACACTCCTTCGTACAGTTAACCCCCTTTAAACAAAAAGTTGAAATAGACCCTTTTCTTTAAACGTTAATTTTAACCCATGGGGGAATGGCAGCTCACCGAACTAAATTGTCCTAGATTAAGTAGAGCCCAGGGCATCTAATAAAATTTTCGGTTGTTTTGAGTCAAATTTTTAGTGAACATACCTTGGGACCTTGGGATACTTTCTAAGTCGAAACGTGAAAAAAATCGTGATTTTGTTACTTTTTGAAAATTTGTAACTTTTTCGGTCCAGTTTTTGGCCTATAACGGGGTCACGTGTTAATAATTCGAGGTCGGTCCTATGAGAAGGATTGGAGCTTATTCGACGCGTCATGACTCAAGCCTCAATCCTCGGTCCATAGCATTAAAACAAATAACCGGGATATATTGCAGATACTTTTATTGGATGCCCTGGGGTCTACTTAATCTAGAACAATTTAGTTTGGTGAACTGCCATTCCCCCACGGGTTAAAATTAACGTTTAAAAAAAGTGTCTATTTCAACTTTTTGTTTAAAGGGGGCTAACTGTACGAAGGAGTGTAATTTCGGATAGTCTGGGAACAGATTCTGAACAACAAGAAAAAACTCTATCAGACTCACTAAGTCTCGTTGACCAATCAGTTGCTACCGGGGACCCCCTAGGGGGGGGCTGCTTTGGACACACGTGTATTAGTGACTACTAGCTACTATAAATGCAAGTTGCCTTACTATGCAATTAAGATAAGTGCACAAGCAACTTGATTGTAAACAAAATCTATGGAAAAGTATCTGTCCTTTCCCGTTAAACTAACAGTTTTTTACTATTATATTATTTCAAGCCACAGTTTTTTAAAAAAGCGGAATACCGTTAACAGTATATAATAAGCAGTATATTTCATTCCATCCGTACAGTATGAACATGTAATGGTAATGTAATGTCCATGGATATATTTATATTAATGAAATACCCCTAGGTTACCCAAATCGCTACAAAATTGAGTTTGTCATATCGTGGTAAAAAGGTCACAAGCATAGATAGTCCTTGCTACGGCATGACAGAATTCACAAAGCGTATTTTGATCCTCCATATTATGTCTCGGACATGGAGTGTTTTTTTTTATTCGCAATTCCCCTTGAAATACAATTTCTTCGTGGTCTTCGTTGTTTCATCAAAAAGGTCATATAGGCTAATATTTAATATTTAGATTCAAAAAGAAGATTTGTCAATTATTGCTCGACATTTCAGATATTGCCGGGTGGGCTATATTCTTACGCTGGGTGTTGCCAAGCCATATCGATCAAAAGGTCTCGGGAGTTATCTACTGAAAGTGGTTTTGGAAAA
The DNA here is from genome assembly GCA_004367975.1 of Mesochordaeus erythrocephalus. Taxonomy (NCBI): domain Eukaryota; kingdom Metazoa; phylum Chordata; class Appendicularia; order Copelata; family Oikopleuridae; genus Mesochordaeus; species Mesochordaeus erythrocephalus. The sequence continues at coordinate 4,919 of SCLF01130183.1, forward strand.
TTTGGAAAATGAATACTGTCTTTGTGTTTATCTTCATGTATTAACCGGTAATCAAGAAGGGAAGGTTACTCACAGCCATGGAGCTTCTTATCCAGTGGAGTTAAACCCTGTTAAATATTATAGACGTGAAGTTAGAAATCTATAGCCTACTTTTTATTATAACGTAATATGTCCCATTTTTCAAATTTTCACTGAAATTTTTTTTGAAAAATTAAAAAGAAATGAGATTCTGGGACCTCCTTATTTGATGCACCAACAGAAACGAAACACATTAGGCTAAACTGATCGACTGGTTATTAAGTTTATTTAAAATGAATTCTAACTTCGCGTAACCTTAAAAATTAGCCATAAAATTTTACAAAAATCGCCATTTTCATCTGCATGCATCATTTCCATACTATTACTCAATACAAGGTGCTCCATGCGAGGGAGCCTCGTATGTCATCTACATGAATGGAGGTTATAAAGATTATCCCTTTCTAATCCTTATATTCAAAAGGTTTTTTATTTGCGTATCCATATGCCTGCAAAGCGTCACGCGAAAATATTGGCCCTTCAAACGACGATTAAAACGATATGGCCAATATGACAATATTTGAAATGGCAATCAAACTGATTGCAAACTGATTGCAAATTAAGCTGTTTTACCTCTAATTTTCCTATCATCTTAGTTTCTTCATGTATATTTATCAAGTATTGATACAATTATTGGAAAATAATAAATATTATCGGGTGTATTGTTTTTTTTCTTTCCAGGCTTTTTTTAAATATTTACTATAAGGTCTGTCAAAAGCACGTTAATTTTAATCCTGTGGGAAAGGCAGCGGACCGAACTAAATTGTACTAGATTAATTAGGCCTCTGGCCTAAAACGTACTCCGATTATTTGTTTTAAAGTTATGACCTCGAAAGTCACACTGTTCAAAAATGGACAAATTAACTTTGACCGTCCTAAAATTTAGGTGAAAATTTGTACTTTAGAAGTTCTATTTGTGGGCTATAACTAGGTCACCTGTTGCGAATTCGCGGTCGGTTTTTTAGAAGAATTGAAGCTGGAGTCATGACGCGTCGAATAAGTCCACTTTCGAGCCAATCAGACATCCCGAAATCACATTTTTGTATTATAATTGCCATAAAATTTCAAAATATTTTAAAATGTCCGATATCTACATTTCTTCTCAAGTAATCAACCCCGAAGTCCTAACCCGTTATGTAGTTATAGCCACAAGAACCCCCCCTAAAGAAAGCGTGAAATGATCTGTTTGAAAACAAAATTAATTTTAACACATGGGGCATGGCAGCTCACCGAACTATTAATTAGGCCCTTGGGCATGCAATAAAAGTATCGAAAACATACTGCGATTATTTATTTTAAAACTATGGACCTCGAAAGTCACATTGTCGTATGGACACATTTAGTCCTGAATTTTAGTTTCTATGCAATTGTTTCAAGCCGAATTTTTAGTGAACATACTTTGGGATCGTACCAAATCATAACAAAATAGAAAAGTGAAAAAACCTTTATTTAGTCACTTTTTGAATATTTGTAATTCGATTTTTGGACTAGAACTGGGTCACGTGTTAAGAATTCGGAGTCGGTCTTTTGAGAAGAATTGAAGCTGTAGTCATGACGCGTCGAATAAGCCCACTTTCGGGCATAATTCCCGAAATCACATTTTTTGACTTAACTATGCGGGAGCGGCTTTTCGCGAGTTAACCCCCAAGTTAAGGGGAACTGGGGGTTCCCAGGCAAATATGGATGAGAGGGGTGATATCAAAAACCCATATCAGTCCATTTTAAGAAAAAACGTGTTTTACTTAGGATAATAATAATATTCAGAAAGGAAATTGTTCCATTAAACCAGCGAGACGACACAAAGAGCGACGTAGAAAAAGGTACCCTGCCCCAAAAACACCATATTAAAAAGATAAACCGCTTGCCGCAAAATGGTGCAAGCTGTAAACGATTAGCTGGTGTTATAACCTTGAGTGCTGCTAGACAACCTGAATCAAAAATGGGATGAGTGTAATAATGCTACAATAATAGTATAGTAATAATTGTATATCTTTTTGTTTTTCCCATTCGCCACTTTCAGCTGAAAATAAAGTCGGCCCTGTTGGAAATGGAATTACCACCGTTTTCTGTTGTAAATGTGGTGGCCTGTCGGGAACATACCGTAAATGCGTTCTATGGACCCAACTGGACACATGTTGTTCGTTTCTAATCTTTACCACCATACCATTTGACTTGACAACAGTATAACCAGGTAACCAATGTAAATACGTCTCCTTGGCTATAGAAGATTGAGGGCGATACAAAAGCACCTTTTCGCCAGATTTGAGGTCCTTATTTGGTATCCCATTTAGCCTGGGTTCCATTTGTAGATCGGCTTCCTGATTGGCTAATTGGACAGCCTTGTAGACTTGTTTCAGCAAAGTATTGATTTTCATGCCGTAAGATGCTGGATCCGGATGTCAGTAGGCCTAAAGTTGGATACTGTCCGGAGATTATGAGTTGAGGTGAAGCTCCAGTTGTCTGATTGGTTCGTACAGCATGAATATAGTGTTATTCATGGTTCTGTGTTGTCGCTCAATGTTTCGCGAACTTTGTGGGCGCCAAGGGCAATGTAATTATTGTCTTATGCCCGACAAATGGGCGGCTATTCAAGAAGTAATCGAACTTCAAGATTCCCGATTTGATCGCATATGATTCGCGTTCCGTAGTCGACCACGATTTTCTTCTTTCCTTCTGGAGTTTCTTACATCAAAATGGCGCCACAGGCTTTATCGGAAGCGTCGGTTGTGATCGAAAACGGCAAGTTAAAACCAGGAAAAGAGATTGACGGAGCTGAAGGAAGCTTCTTTTTTATCTTCTGAAATGTCTTGAATATATAACTTATATCATATAAGTCATTTTCAAGTACCTTTATCGACCTTGTCCCACTTGAATTTCTGAATACCCGTTTTTTTAAAATCCACTGTTTATTTGTTTGCTAGTTAAATCTTAAAATAGCTCGGAAAACTTTACGGCTGCATCTTCTTCCGTCACATTTGCATTTTGTAGATTTTCAATACTTAGCCATGATCAAAATTTTTCTTCAAAATCCCAAATACTGAGGTCAAGGGTTTGCAAGAGACAAGTTGATCGCGGTGGGAAAAATATTAATTTGACATAGAGCTTCTAAAGTTATCCACCATTAAGGCGAATCTTTTGCCAGATATATTGAGCCATTTGGTTACCTTAAATTTCGAAATTATCGCCGGCGGCATTTTAAAATTTGGCTGCGCGCATATGGATGGTACGAAGGTGAACCTGTTATTATCATTGCTTAACTTGTAGCAGACCAAGCGCAAAAAAGTTTGGTCGACCACGGGTGACGTATGGGGTTTAAATTCACCCTTTCTATTCACAATTCGTCCCTGTTGCTGCCGGTACTGTACACCACTCTCGTCGGTATTAATAACGAATCCTGCTGAGTAGTTAGGTAATTGAGTATCCAATCTACTTCTGTACTGATCCAAAACATAAACTTCTATTGGTTGCTGATCATTTTTTCTTCCTGAGAAAGCTAAATCTCTATCACGCATAAATCAATAAATATTTCTTTCTACTTTTTGTTGCTTTATCACTTTTGGATCTTTTCAGTATTTCTGATTCCAAATGATTTTTGAATTGAGTTGGTCCATTATTAGCGTTTACTGTTATATTGTAAGTCACACTACATTTTCTTCTTACGGATTCATTCAATATATTATCAGCGTTGTCCCTTAGTCTATATTTTATCTTTTCCATGAATCTTCATATATTCATTATTTACATCCTTATCAAGTGTTGAAAATTTTGAGAAAATAAGTTTTAAGTATGTTAAATGGTTATTTTCAGCTTTTCCCTGAATTTTCCGCCATTTTGAATTATTGAGGAATATTTGGTCCGTTCATTAAGACCCAAAAAAGACTTGGACCTGTCCATTTTCTCGTTTTTTCGGAATGTTGAAGGCGAAAATTTAATTCAGAAAATATCTTATGTAATCTAGAAATCTCTACTAATAATAGCTTCACCCCGATTTCCCACAGGCAGGGCTTTTGGGAATCACTAGATTATTTTATAACTTTATTTCTCACTTTAAACGATTCATTACAAATAATAATATGCTCGAGTGTGGCTGATAACTTTTGTATTATAAAAAACATATTTTCATTAAAAATTAAAACAGAAAGCAAAGAGTGTCATTATTCCAAAAATCACTGGCTGAAAAAGTGACACTCTTTGAGACACCATTGTATTACATGTGCTCGGTCCAAAGCAGTACCTAATACCGTACCGGACTACGAGAAAGAGGAGATAAGAGACATATTTTTGCGGGGTTTATCTAGTAAACCCGTGAAAAACCAAATGCGAATGAATCGCGTAACAATTGACTTTGAAGATTAGGCGACATTCCAAGGGATTATAAAATGCACTAAGCGTAGCATCGGATACTAATTCAACCTATACGCTTGACATAGCAGAGTTAGCTAGCACTGTAGCCAGCATATCCTTTAAGGATAAGAATCGTGGCGGAAGCAGTAACAATTAATGTCGCCGTCCATAAAGACCAAACTACAGAGCAGGCCGACGGACACACAGTCCGTTTCAGATCAGATCAACTGGAAGGCAGGTGCACTTCCAGAATCACAGCAATTCTAGGAATAGACAATCATGGTGGCGATATTATAATTCTAGAACTCAAGATAGTAATCTTAATAATAGATGGAATAGAGGGAACTCACCATCTCGGAATCAACGTAGTAGATTTAATAACACACGAAACCGGTGGAATTCACCGTTTAGAAATAATGCGAATAATGACCGATATGGTCAACGAAATAGAATAGAATTTAACCAGCGGGATAACAGGAAATTTTCAAAAAGTGACAAAACACGACTTTTTCACTTTTCTATTTTATTATGATTTAGAAAACATGCCAAGACCCCAAAATACGTTCACTAAATTTCAGGACGGTCAAAGTCAATTATGTCAGATTCGGAAGCGCAAGGAAAAACTATGGGACTTATTAAGTCTCGTTAGGTTGTCAATTTCTGCCTCGGGACTGTATTTATCGGTCGGAATTAAAGCCATCACCATATTAAGCGAAAGACAAGTGTTAAGAATTCGGGGTCGGTCCTCTGATAAGAATTGAAGTCCAATAAGCCGACCTCCGAGCCAATCCGACATACTTCCTGAAATCACATTTGTTGACCTAACTACGTAACGGATCTACCAAATACCCTTAAAATTCTATATTTTATAGGGTCTCACTTCACGATCAAAGTTTTACATTACCGAAAATGCGTACAATTGATTCTGCTCAAGTTATGGTAATTTAAAAAAAGTGAAATATTGTCAAATTACAGGTTGTAATTCTAGTACATTTGGTAGTAATCCATAAGTCCCGTGGCAGGTCTCATTGCTGTTGTTATGTATGTTGGGCATTTATTTAGGTAGACATTTTATAAGGCAGTTCATTTAGAGGCAAATAAGCCATTTGGACTCACTGGGCTCGCAAATAACCAACTAATTGAAACGAGTCATCAGACGATTGATGAACTCTGAACCCAGCATAAAATGATCGTAATGCAAGCATACATAGATGCAAGTACGATGGCGAAGAAACTGTACTCGGGTCATGGGTGTCTTCAAAAACGCTCCCCTTGTCGATAAGCCACTTAGTAATGTCTACTACCACACTAACAATACACTGCCTTATATTACTGTCTTATCATACACTCTACACATACCTAAATAAATGCCCAACATACATAACAAGAGCAACCCTATAACATATCAAATTTTGTGGGTATTGGATAGATTTTATCACCCCTTATGTAGTTAGGTCAAAAAATGTGATTTCATGAAGTATGTCGAATCGGTTCGAAAGTCGGCTTATAATTTTGGACATACTGTAATGAGATGGTAAAACCGCAAGAAAAAACTATATCAGACCCACTAGGTCTCGTTAACCGATCACTTGTCGAATGGCACATGTGTTACAGATATGGGTATAGGTGCATTCGTATTTTAATATGTGAAAGTAGTTCATGCAAATTGTTTTAACAGTTAGTTTCCTGAAGACTTGGTACGGTTTAAGAATCTACAAAGTTTCTAAACACATACATGACGTAGATTAATTAAGAATGTATGGTGTTGCACTCTGTCGGAGCTTCACTCGATTGGGAATTATTATAAGATGGCATTCACGTTTTATCATAAATTCAAACTACGCCGATGAGTTAATTGCACGCGTGAAACCTTCGGGAGAGGACCGCGAAGTTGAAAACAATGAACTCTAGGGTGTAAAGTGTAAGTGTTAAAATTGTCTTCATATTTATTTCCGATAAAGTATGATAACCATAATCTAACGGTTCTCATGAGAAAATTAAGACCACTGGCGGTATTTTAGACTGCAAAAAATCCACAATGCTTCGATATATATTCCATAAAAAGAGCTGGGTACGTGTTTAGACACTATTTGTTTCTTCCATAGCATTGTTATAGTGCTAATCACAATTTTAATTAAAACTGAGTCCTCCAGCTGAGACAATTGCATATAAAGTTAGCAAACCGTTTTGATTTTCGCCGAAAGGAGAAAAAGCTCTTAGCCTTCCGAATTAGGGGTATACAATATTTCGGGACATAGCTTGCTTGAAAGCTATTTGGAAACCCTGTAATCATATAGGTTCACCCGCTAAAATGGGTTCTCGTGGACTCTTTTGGCGGCTTGTATACCCATAAAATGTGTGGCTCGTAAAGTTATAGTCATGGTTCCAATTGAAATGTTTAGTTTTAGACGGATGTACGGGTTGACGTCGTAAGAAATACAGCGTTGTTTTAAGTCGTAGACAAGTAGAGTTTCTTAATGAGCCACTTATTAAGTACTTCTCGCCCGAACATCTATTGTGATCAACCAGTATATACCATTTCGGTTTATTCCTGTAGATACCACACCTGCCGATTTCAAGGCAGTTCTATATACTTTGGTCTTCGTTTCCATTTCTCTTAAATTAAACTATATTTTTAAATCAATATTTCAGCATTAGCTAGATAAGGGTGTATTCTTTCAACTGATATTTAGCTTGGAAATTAGTCTTCTAGAAGTCGCGCACTAAGGAAGAGTATAATTTCATTAATTGATAATTAAATGGATAAGACAAATTTTAAATGGCATTCTATCAGCCGTAAATGACTTTTCCGACTTACAAAAAACTTGCACCATTAAATTGTAGCTGTCTAGCCAGTGCAACGAAAAAATAATTAACCAATGGATACCGCGAGCGAAATGTCCTGTGGATACCGTTTAGGGACAAAATTTCCTACGCTCTTCTTTTCCATCTCGAGCCAAAAGGGAAAAATATTTCCGTTGAAATTTTGATCATGGGAAGCTATGCTATCCGGTTATTTAACGGTGTTAAAATAATATTAATATTGCATACACATAAAGTATGAAAAATCAGAATGTAACAGTTATACACGCGAAGTTATGAGAACTGTCGATTCATTTGTCGCCAAACTAAACATTAACGCGCCAGACTAAACGTTAACGCGCTACTCTTTCTCACCTCAATGTGGCGCTTTAACGTTTAGAGTGGTGTATATGGTTAGAAATCCAAAAAATTCAGTCTACGTAGCCTAATAACATATATGTATGATTAGTAATTTTTTGTAATTAATTGTTATCTATTCGTTTACGAACACGCCAATAATATAAAGGTTATAACGCGAAATTTCATTCAAATAATAGTTTGTCGATCAAATAATATACCTAGAAATTAATGATTTTCAAAAAAAGTTATTTAACGTTCTGTACGAGGGTTAACTTAAAGACGCCGTGTAATTTTGGACATTCTTAGAAGAGATTCGGAATCGCAAGAAAAAACTATCAGGCTCACTAAGTCTCGTTAACCGATCACTTCCCACTTGCACAGGGGGGGGGGCAGTTTTGACAGGCGTGTCATATAACTTGCAGTTCATGCAAACGTAATATTTGCAAAAATGACCATAGATGTATCCCTTGTAAAAAAATTGCTCGCTCTCTCCCTCGCACGATGTCTCTATCTAATTTAGACAGCTACACCGTAAATTCAATAAAAAATACTTGTGTACAATAAAAGAACCTAATTTTTTTCAATGCCAACAAGGATAGCCAAAGAACATTAATAAAATGAAGCTATAGTCGTAAGACGGTTGGATTTCTGAAAAAAACTGGGGACTACTTCAGTATATACACCACTCTAAACGTTAACGCGACTAAACCTTAACGCACCCTTTTTTCTCTTTTTCGTCTTTTGTTTAAACGCACCATTTTCTAAACGCACCGCTATAACTATCGAACCCTTTATCAGAATCAGTTTATTTTTGTCTCATCTAGTGCGCCTCATCTCCTTGCACCTCTGCACAATTAATGCGAGTTCCTACCGCTAAAAGTCTTAGTGCTGTAATTAGTAAACCGCTTGATTTCTGCTCTAATGGATATTCAAGAAAAAATGTTCTGTGGATGATAAGACCGCCGTGTTATGTCGGTAACAACAATGATAAAAGGCAAAACACTGAAAATTTTTGGAATTAAATATAGGTCCGACCGCTGATGGATTGTCTGATACAGAAAATAAATCAGAAATACACTTCCCAATCCCTCGGCCGGTACTTCTTTTTGCCGCCAACTTTCTTCCATTTCATGTTCAAATTTTATGCCATATTTATGGTCTTTTGTATTAAGCTCAAGTTCAACTCTTACTGGATCAGTACAGTCCTCAAAGGCTTTTCAGAGAAAAGAGAAAAAACTTCTTGCACATTTGCCAGTCACCCAGATTGCAAGCGAGCTATCTCGCTTGAGACGAACCGTTTTCAGAATTTTCCAATTGATGATAGAAGCGAGAAATCGCAAGATTAGAGCCACGTGTGGTGTTTTAAGCCACTTGGTTTTTTAAGCGCTTGGTTTTAAGCCACGTGTGGTGAAAAGAAGGCCAATTTTGAAGAACTGCCCGAGAAAAACGTTTCGAAATATGTACGAAGATTTTGAATGTTTTGAAGAAAAAAAGTGCGCTGGTATGTCACAACTTTGAGTGACGAAAAACACTTCGTAATGAAATGTGAACCAAATCGCAGGAACACCAGATAATTAACAAAGCTGAAGAAAGTGTCAAATTTCAAGGTATTACGAAGACTCCACGGAAGATTATGTACGTGGTCCGAATTCCAAAGGGCTTAAAAATAACAGCAAACGTCTATATTGACATATTGAAGTCTAAAGTTATTATTTTGCTAAAGGAGACTTATCCAAGTGGACGTTACAGTTTCCTGCTATATAGTATATCTGGTGAGACCGCGAAGAAAACAGACTCCATGGCAGCAAAATGGCAAGTTTAGAGCGAGCTCACTTTTGACCGCCCCCATCAAGCCCTGATATAAAACCAATGGATGGAATTTGGTGCATAATGAAAATTGCATTGGAGTGCACCTATCTCAAAAATGGGACGATTTCGATGGAGCGTTTCCAATTTTGTATCAGAAACTGTCTTCGCAGTGGGAGATGGGTCGTACACATGCTTGATCTTTCATCGTATTTATTTATGGCGAAACCAATCTCTTCAAAGATGTTACTTATCCCATAAACTCAAAGAGCAACTATCTCGATCCAATTCTCTCTTTTTCCCTAGTGCGATGTAACACATTAGAGAGAATTGTCAATAAAATCGGTCCCAAGGGAGATAAATTGTTTTTTGTTCCAACAGTTAACTAGGTTAGCTAGATAATTATAGGCAATTCTTGTAGCACCAGACGATAGAAATCGAGAAAATTATAAGTTTTCGAGCTATTACACTACATAAAGTTGCTAAAAGTTATTATTTTTTCAAGAATTTGGTAGAGGGCCAAAATTCCAAGGTACAGTTTAAATAAGAAAATTAATTTACGACCAAAAAAATGATATTTCAATATGGTATTCACTTTGACAACGCTCGGTTGGGACGCTATTGTAGTAAATACAAAAGGCGTATTTTGGAACGAGAAATACTGTTAGATCGGCAACGAGCTAATCTTTAAGCATGCAATGCGGTACAATGTATGATTTTCTAGAAAAATGTGAGTGAAACTCGATCGCTAAATGAAGCAGGTGCGAACGAACCTTGGTATTTATGGCTCCCATCGTAACCAAAACAGCCATATCACACTGTCTGAGTCAACGAGAAACCGGAGTGTGAGGACGCCGTCTAGGCAAACAAGGCCAGCAAATAAACCCATTGGGGCTCCACTTAGTTCGGCACTTGGCCATGCGCTGAAGTATCGTGGCTACATTAAGAGCAACCAAATCCACGTGCCCTTGCATCATGCACCATGAAAACAGTTTCCCTAAAAATAGTATAAGAAACCTAGTTGCGAAGATGGACACACAATGCAGGTCCACGACTTGACAGATCTAAAGTCCATAACTATGGTTTCCCATGTTTGACACCTATTTAATAGAAGGTTAATAGCGGCTATGGCATCGTGGAATCTTCATTTGCCTATCACTGACGTCAATAAGGACGATTTTTTTTAAGAAACCAATGATTCTAAGACTGCAGGGCAGGATCTGCAAGATGTCTAAAGAATAACACGACCTTGGACTTTATTTGGTATACAGCACTCCAGTGGGCCCATGAAGGCAAGTCGTCAATGGAAAAGATCCCACCAATATTGGTCTAGGTAGGAGAATTCAATTTTCGCTGCCTGAATCGGACAAGATAACCCAACATCTTAATATTGGCTGTTCCCAGTTGAAGTAAATACATTAATGGGTTAATTACTAAATTGCTATATCATAATGAGAGTGGATCCGCTTGCCCGTTCAGACGTAATACTTTGTTATGGAATGGAAATAATATATCCTACCGTAGGAGACTGCTAAGGATGGAATACAAATGTGGTCCTACGAACCAGTACACGACCGACGAAATGAAGTTTGTGACGTCCTCTGGCTAGTGACTACTATTAAAAACGTAAGTAGTGGGGGCACTCTGTGCGAAACATACATTGAAAGGTAACCTGTCAATCACGTGTGGCATTGTAATCCACAAAGTAATGTAATTCCTGGGTGAGGTTGCTTCAGAGCAGGTAAATCAAGAAGCAAAACTCGTCTTCGTACACAAGAGCAAGCGGATGGACTGAATGAGATGTCAGTCTCAAGCTAATGCTCAGTTCCGCATATGGGAATCTTGAGACCACTAGTGGCACCCGCAATAGGCCTAGATTGCAGCAATGTCTGTGGGAATGATAAGTTTAAGGAACGAAATGTTCACACCAAACGGTTGTTAAGAACGGAGATATTAGAGTATCAGAGGTATTCGATCTGTCAGTACAGCCACTTAATCGTCTCGATTCACGTAGCTATAGGAGTCGAGAAAGTCTCAAGTATCCGAATATTTAATTAATATAAAATTTTTGCAACCTGATTTGGACAATTCCCGCATTAAGCGAAACACTGTAGCTGACTGCATTATAAATCGAATCTAGGAATTGTGACGAACATATATGAAGGAAGACCATAGCCCGTTGTGACCTTCGAGAAACAGACAATTAACCTTTTCCGCACCGAGTAAATCGGGGCTTTTGGAGCATCAATTGGCTTTAACGAGCAGTGATATCAGAACGAATAAAAACTTGAACGGAATACGAGTCATTGGACGATTAGCTCAACCAAACGGTATCTGCGTAAGGCTTGCCTAGTCCACGTGTCAACGAAGTTGGATATTGGATAATCACAAGAGGCAATACCACGAATTATCAGCGAGTCGAGTACCGAGAGTTCAGTTAAGAATATAGTTTTAATTTTAATAAAGAATAAGAGTTAGACCGAACGTTTCCAATCCAGTCAACATCCCTGCTGTTTGAAAATGACCCCATATAGACCCCCTCAAGGAATATAACTCACTCAGTACTTAGATTTCGAGCCTTAAAATTAATATTGTTTCATTAAATAAAGTTTTATAAAATATCTGAGTTCTAATTATGTTCGCAAAAGGAATTTGGTACTATATAAAACACTGTAATATATTAGGAATCGCCAGATATGACATGGCCCGGTTTTTACCAACATGTTTATTAGTCAGGCAGAAAACTACCTCTATGTCCTAGCTCAATATTTACATCCTTTAAAGACGACAAAAAAAAATTCGATAATAAGAAGCTGGGTAGACACAAACGATCCTTTATACAACGTGCTGATAAACCGGCACGGAAATTGAAATTCGATGAATTTGACCGTGTGAAGAAAAATAATAGCAAAATATTTAACAGTGAATATGGACGATTAGTTACTCAGAAGACAGAATTCATTATTGGTGGACGATATGACACTAATATGAATTATACGATGGTACCGGCTCCATATTGGGATAATATACTGAAGATGGAAGAAAATAGATCAATAGATGACATGTTAAATAATGCCTTGGAAACAATGGAACTTTTAAGGGCAAATGGTTGTTCAATGTTTGGCGTACTTGATGTCTTGATAGAAGAAATAAATTGGGTGGATTCCAAGGACAATCTGAATGTCACGAGGGACATTCTTGATAAGATAGAAGTGTACCTAATAAATACTCATTGCAGAACTTCCTTGCAAATCAATGATTTTATCATCCCACAAACTGGTGATAAGATGTACAATCAACATGACTTTGTGAAAGAAAAACTGGCGTCGTATATGATTTTAACGTACAAGATTTTATGCAAATCTGTCGAAGGAATAGTTCACACCTGTACTGTTCTACTTGTTTTCGTGAGCAATTCGAATATGGTGATGAACAATTTATGAATTTTCTCGAGTAACCTCATCGTATTGATTTATTTTCACCGATTTTTAATAAAAAATACGTCAAAATTATGGGTTTTGTACCAATCTGCCGCCGATTACAAATCGTTTTGCTATATTTTTTATCGATTTGGCATAAAACAATAAAAAGTACGTCTGAAATATAGGTTTTTGTGTCAATCTCGTGTAGGTTGCACTCCTAATTTGAAATATGTTAACAATTTCCTCATTTTATAGAAATGGAAAATTTTCGGATTTTCCTGGAATAATATTATCGTTTTGCCTCGTTTCACATATTTCGAAGCTTTCGACGCTGATTCCAAATACAGTGGTAACCTAAAATATCTCACATTTCAATTCTTGTAAAAATCGAAGAAGATTCGAATTTTGTGAAATTTTGGAGTGACATATTTTGGGTTACTACTGTATGATAGTAAAAAGAACTCGATAATTAATTCAATAAAATTCGATGGAACAATACAGTAGAACTTTTACAGGAACTCTACAAAATAAAGAGCTATGTGTAAATGACATATTACTTAGAGAAGGCCTAGATAAGAAAATGAAAAACATTATGTCAACATTTCTGGAATATATTTCATCCGTAGACGTTGATATTGTACTAGGTAACTCCAACACATGTGCCAAACTCGCCCCTACCCTTTCAACACACTTGTCTGGTCGAGCCCCGGGGGGTCTAAACTGTTTACGAACTTTTAACGAGACCTAGCCAGTCTTATAGATTTTGTTCTTGCGGTTCCGAATCTATTTTCAGAATGTCCAAATTTATACTCCTTCGTACAGTTAACCGCCTCTAAAAACAGACATATCAAACCCACCTTTTTTTTAAACGCCAATTTTGGCTAATGAGAGCAAGGCAGAATG
>SCLF01130294.1:0-10608 GCA_004367975.1 Mesochordaeus erythrocephalus
GTGTTAATGTGAGTTAACGGTCTGACGTCATAGCATGTCTCCTAGCGGACAAATACACGATTTAATTTACAATACATGTTCTGGGCCTCGTTGGATGCTTTTGGGATATACAGTTACCTTGTGTTCGTGGTGGAGGAACGGTGGTTAATCTGCTTGTCTTTCGCGACATGTCGGGAGCCAATGTAATGAGATTAATTTTAACCTTTTCGTCGACTCTTTCAATATAATTATCATGATAATTTTCTCTGTTATAATAGTCATCGTTTGGATCATTGTTATGGGTCTGGATATCACTAACAGTATCATCAGCATTTGTATAGTGTCTTTCGCCATTATCGTCGGGTTTTTCTAGCGGTATGCTATTAACCATAAAATCACCTTTCTCCGAGTTTTTATTAGATTCCATATTACCATCCTCAATGCTGATATTGTTATCGTTATCATATACACTATCAGCAGCTTGTTGCGATTCAATGGGATTCTCAGGATGTTCAGATTTTTCATCCCTATCGGCAGTATTATCATCTTCATTAATAAAATCGATACCTCCACGTGCAAACGGGACATCGTTTTCTTTTATAGATGCTGGTTTATCAACGCCAAGGCGTCTATCATTTTGACTCTCTTCCGGTCCCACTTCCGGTTTCACTTCCGGGTTCTTGACCTGATCACCCGGACGTCCTGATTGGATGTATGGATCATCGGGGCTGAACTCAGCTCGGTTAGAATTGTCATTAGAAGCACCACTAGTATCCAGATCCTTGTTCAAACCAACTGGAGAAGTATTGGAGTGATCGTCGTAATATTCATCGTCTTTTACAACCCCTTGCTGTGGTTTCTCAAGAATTTCATTTTCACTTATCTCCTGGAGATTTGTATTCTTAGTATTACTGTTAACATCCAATTGGAAGTTACCCGTCCCTCCAGGCTGTTTTTTCTTCTTTTGACGTTCATCCCTTTCTCGCTGAGCCAAGGTCGGTTTCATGGTTGGTGAAATGGCAACCTGAACAAATTGTATATCAATTATGGACCACTTTATAGCCGACCACGAGAGAAATGATCTACTTTGAATTCAACCAATGGATAGCTGGACGCAGGAAATGTAGGGAAAGTGGTTTATATACGTTTGGCACACCCATCGTTTATTTTCGAACGTAGGGAAAGTCGAATTGTTATTTTATTCGTCCGAAATAATGTCGTATAATGTATTAATTCATCCGAAACAAGACGACATAATTAACAATTTGGAGATATTTTCGAATTCATATTTGCGAATTTAATATTAGAATTAATATTTACTTCAAGTTCACGGTTTCAATGGATTGAAGGATGCAATAACACGGCCGTAATTAATTACCAAATACTTTATTTATGTACAGAAAGTCGTCTTTCAGTTCGTCTACTTGTAGTCAAGCTATCGAATTAAGTAAAAATAGCAGTTCTTCAATTTCAAAGGTTATCGACATCGATTCAACGGATCGAAGGATGACTATGATATTTTGTTGGCGATCTCGAAGGGTAGGTGTTTGTAATCTCATTATACTCCAATTTCCAATAAGTAGAAGTAGTTTTTCGCACAGATTATTCGTTTTCTCACTTACTAAAGCCAGTTTCTAAAACCCTTTACGCAGCTTTTGTTATATGCTGCGTCTATAGTTTTGCTGATGATATCCACATAATGATTCCAGTTGAGATAACTAAAATTCTTAAACCTAATTATTAATTAATTACGGGCATGTTAATTGTCTAATTTCGGAGAAATTAGAACGAGTAGAATAACAATTCAATTTCTCTATGTATAGAAACCCTATGGATAGCGGGATGAATCGCTCTTCCTAATATTACTCCATGTGATTTAAAATACAGTGGTGTGGGAAATATTGTACTGACAGGTTTATTTCTTATGCAGATTGAAACAAAGGAACCCCTGGTCCGGACGAAGTCCTTCTCGAGTAATCCAGACTATTAATTGGCCCTCTTTTGTGTGTAATAATTCCCACGCCACTGTAGCTCATTTCTATCGCTTTCGCAGAATGTTAGCAGGGCTCATAAGGGATATCCTCTATTTAATCTGTCGGTAAATCTAGTCTGATGTCGCTCGATAGTACTGGAAGACGGCCTAAAACTAATTGACCAGCAACCAATTATATATAATATGGGGTTAAGATAATATTAAAAATAGTTTAAAATACGACTTTTTGGAATAAAAGTACAACTGCGCTAAAATCCAACGATACATTAAAAAAATTTCATTAGATCGACAATGACCGAATTTTTAATCGTGCAAAATTTCAAAACAATGCAAAGTATGCTGTTCCAACAAACTGAGAAGGAACCCGACTAGTCTTAATCCGCCACTAGGATGAATCATCACCGAATAATATAAGGGTGGCGTAAGCATATTAGTAGATTTTAATATTCGAGAAGAATTTAGCAATTCTATTTAGTAATATAGTAGTAAATAAATAATACTATGTATATCATTCATACAGTATAGTGTAGTCATTTTGAATTTGCATAGAAACATTATAAGGAAACTATACTGTGTGAATGACTTTGATATATATAGTAATATATATTTACTACTATATAACTAAATATACATACCGAATTCTGCTCGAATATTAAAATCTACTAATGGCGGACTCAGATTAGTCGTGTTCCTTCTCAATTTTCTGGAGAATCATATATTGTGTTGTTTTGAAATTTTGCACGACTAAAGACTACGTCATTGTCGATCTAACGTTATTTCTATTTTGAAAACGTCTCCTTGAGTTTTAGTGCAGTTGTTTTTTAAGTCCAATAAGTCTTATTTTAAACTATTTTTAATTATCTCTTGAATATATGTTATATATAATATAATGTGCCCTTAATCGGTACACACCTATTGTATCGTTGGTTAATTTGTGCTATAGAGTGCCGGCATTCTCGATAAAACTCCACATTATCAACACAGACTCAAATAATTTCGAAACTAAAACTGATATAGAAAATTACATTTAGAATATACTGGGAAAAATATGAATCCGAGAACGAAGAGAATTTCCAGGCTTCGTACTCCAATCGAAGACTTTCGATGGCCAATGAAATATTTGCTGACAATATTTGCTGACAATTCGTCGTAAAAAATTGTTAGATAATGCACCGAGCCATATTGCCAATGAAAGGTAGGACAATTTAGAAATATTGTTCCTTCCGCCTGGAAAACTGGATATTTTCAACTGTTGGACCTTTTGCCTAATTATATTGCTAATCAAAGGTGCAGACACTTCGTTGGTAAATATTCAATTTACCATGAATTGGGAGGAAACACAAAAATGGAGTCGATGAAAAGACTGCTGCTGCAAGTTTTGCCAAAAAATAAATTATTACTAGACATTGTGACTAAAGTGACTTTGGATACACACTTTTTACTAGTCCGATCTAAGGCGTGGTTCTATCGATACCCCCATCCATGGTGAATGTAAATGAGCCCATTGTTATGTGTTAAGTAGATAATATAATATAATGGTGAATTCTGGCGAGTTATGGCGGATTCTACGATTCTTAGTTAGATTAGAATTTTACTGTCGCTGATCATCTTCTTTTTATTTATAGAAACAATATACGGTGATGTCATAAAATGTGGCAATAATATGTGCGGAGATGGAAAGTCTATATTTATTGATGCCCTCCACATTCGGTACATGGAGAAGAGGTCCTTAAAAACATACTATAAACGCAATATTTAAAAATAATTTTAACTCGTACCATTTCTATGAATATTGCATATTTGAATAAAACATTTAATTTATATAGCGCTTTATAGTAATGAAATTAATTATAGATTTGATCAAGTTTTGGATTGTTTTAATCTAATTTATGGAGTATTTTTGTGCCAATTTAACAGCCCGTCTCGGGTCAAATAATGACGAAATACTCGCTTCGATGGGCAACCCCAATTTATGAGAGTTTAATCAGTCGATACCACACTCCCTTCACATACTCGAAACGGTTAATGGCCCTAAATTTTCAACTTCGTGACGAACCGGCGCGTTCAATCCCACACATATTAGTGCCACTATTTAGTACATCACTGTAGTTCTACGGCAACCTGCATATTTTAGCTGACTGCTTTTTATCTGCTTGAATTTTCAGCTGCTTGTGATCAGTAGATATGAATTCTAGGCATCACTGATAATTTTGAATTAAAGCTACTCCATTTTTAGCCGATTATCATTAAGAGTTTCTTGTTGAAAAGTTTCCTAAAATATCCAGAAAGTTTTTTGTGGATGTTATATCTGGACTCTCTAGTAACTATTCTTATAGACTCACATTATGAGGAACGGCCGATATATTCCTTAGTAAGACACTTAGGAAAAAGGTGGAGTTTCTAAATGAGTTATTTCTTAGGTACTCTAAAGTACTTACATTGTTCGAAAATAATTATAAAAAAGCAAATTATTATAATGTAGTAGCACTCTGACTGAATATTACGGCCGATTAAATGTATTAAGTGTATTTCGGGATACACATATTCGCGTACGAGTTAACACGATATACCAAATCTCGCCTGGACCTCCAATTGATGATTCCGCAAGAGGCAGCACGTGTGCAGAAACAGACACTTAATGACCCCGCTGGAAGACTAGCGAAAATCAAGTCACGGTGCTTTACACGCTTAAATATCAGTCTACAACTTATTAGAAGACAGAATTAAAAAAAAAACATTTTGACATCCGTTAGCTTGTTTAAAGTTAACACCATAACCAAAGTAGACATTTTCAAAAGGGAAAGACCATTAGATTGCTAGGAATGAATCTTTAGTAGCGCAAAATTTTAAGGCGATACCAAATGTGGTTTTCGAGATAAGTACGGACGAATAAGACCTATCGATTTAAGTTTCTGAGAAATTAGTGTGAGTAGAGAAAAATAGATCACATGAGAAAGAACGGAAAGGATAGAAAAATATTTACTTTATTTATTTCTTGGATAGTTAACTCTCGTACCCCAATATGGTCAATTACTTTTTGTACAGTTTGTACGAACAATCTTACGATTAGCCAATCTAACAAACCTTTTATTTTTATATTGCTTTATTTAATACTTAATTTTTATTTAAAGCCGAGTGTTAGGCAAGCTTAATTTGGTTGTCAGAGAGAAAAAGTAGGGCTGGCGTGTTAAACTCAATATTTTGTGTCTGTCAAATTCTAATCTCTCTATTTATAAGGAACCGTTAGATTTTTGACTCTTTTGAGATTTTCCAAATTATCCAAAATATAAAAATAAACGGCTTGTTACCTTGGCTACTCTTAAGATTGTGTGTATAAAAGCTTCTAATTGAGAGCTACTCATATTACAAAAAGGAATTCCCATATTGGCTTACGAGAGTTATGTATATATCTAATGTCAAGTCCTTTGTGTTCTTTCTCATGTTCTAATTTCTTAAAAACTTAAATCGATAGGTCTTGTTCGTTCCTAATTACCTAGAAAACCATACATGGTATCGCTTTAAAATTGTGCACTATTAAAGATTCGGTCCCTAGCAATTTAGTATATTAAAGAATATTTAAGCTTGTAAAGCACCGTCTTCGAGCGAGGTCATTAAGTGTCTCTTTCTGCACACGTGCTGCCTCTTGCGGAATCTCCAGGGCAGATTTGGGATACACCATATATACTCACCGGAATCCTTTCATCCATGAGAATACCAACAGAAACCTCTTGCGAATGGAAGAGACAGCCAACTGGACTTTCCAATCTAAAGTTATTGATTTAAATCTTCCACGCAAATTTGTTGACCATTTTTGTCCATGAACCTGTTTTTAGGGCCTTAGACGTCTTTGAATGTTTGATCGGCCCCTACTACCCCATGTCTGTCAACAGCGGCCACCCTCTATGTAGGCTGCAATCAACTTGTCAACGAGACTCAGCAGTCTGATAGAGTTTTGTCTTGCGGTTCCGAAATCTGCTTTCAGAATATCCAAAATTTTTAAATTACCATAACTGGAGAAGAATCAATTGTACATTAAAAATGTGATTTTGTGAAGTATGTCGGATTGGCTCGAAAGTGGGCTTATTCGACGCGTCATGACTCAAGCTTCAATTCTTCTCAAAGGAAGACCCCGAATTCTTAACACGTAACCCATTTATAGGCCAGGAAAATGGCCTATAATCGCAAGAAAAAACTCTATCAGACTGCTAAGTCTCGTTAACACGTTGATTGCAACCTACATAGGGTGTGGGGGGCGCTTTTGACAGACGTGTTCCCCCTCTAAATTGCACGTGGAATTTTTTACAACCATTCTGAGGGGAGAATTACCGTTGGAAGTGACAGCTAAAAACCGGAATTTTTTTTTATTTTGAATTACGGATCACACAATATTGTTAGACGTCACGACATCTATTAGAAAACCATTTTTAAAAATGTAGGTACCTACAGTAAACGACTTTACAAAAGTGTCTTAGATAGGAAAACACCCAGTAGTATGGAAGTTTATTGCGCTTATTTTAGGGTAACCACCGACTAGAGAGGTTGACCGAAAATGAATTAAGATTGAAAATTCCAAATTATTTGCGAGGATTTATTTTTTGGTTGCTCAATTATTTGAGATATTAATTGTACGTGCATGTTATTCAATTGAGAATAATATTGGACCCAGGCTATTAGGTAATCGAAGTACACCAATAGAAACGAATTAAAAATAAAATAACAATATCGAGTTATATTGGGGCCATTGCAAGACAACCAGAGAGGGGGGGATTTGCATGCTAAACCACCATACGAGGTACTTCACCTGCATTTAAGATTTTAAATCTGTATTCGAGGTATTATTACTGATAGAAATACCGAATATTTCTCTAACGTTTAAAAGAAGATGCAAATAATGCGTTGGTACTAGCCACTTCTAAATTACATCATCTTTGCAACTATATTCGGGCGGAAATCGCACCGAAAGTACATAAAATTATGTAATTTTCACAAAAATGGTAAAAATTCTCTGGTAATGACTATAAGATATTGTAAATGCAATCTGCTTTACTATGCAAGCAATCTGAACGACACAAGCAGCTTGGTTTTGGACAAAATCTATTGAAAACTGTATGATTTTAACGGATTTACATCCTTAATAAAGACGAGTTCAAATCAATAACATAATAAACGTGCTAGTCCTGAAGATTGACATTATTCGATAACTCCATGCAACAAAATGTGTCTGATGGTTATATCAAAAAGGGTGACTGGGAGATATGAATCTACATTAAATGATGCCATTTGAATGTGAGATTCCTAAATATCCAACTAAAGGCCAATCTAAAGGCTAAATAATGGAAAATTAATTAATATTTACCTTCCTATATTGGCAACAGGTATAATATGCATGGCGGCGATAAACTAACACTTAACTTATCATTACAAATGCATTGTTGCTTGCTAGAAAGAAAAACCTTGAATCGTAAATAACGCATAATAACAACCGATGTAGCAGCTGGGTAAAATTAACAAAAATATTGAGGACAAAGAACAGGTCTGTGACTGGAAATATTCCTATTGTAAATTGGCTCAGATACGTAAGGTTCCAGTTACATAAACACTGGCATAAAATTGGTGATTTTTCTGAAACTGTACTTATAAAGAAATTCAAATTTGCTCCAATAAAACAATAAATCTACTTTCCTCTGGTAGCACGGGTCTACCGGCACTGCGTACTATTATATTTTAATGGGACTACTTAGTTAATTACTGGTTGTAAAACTGCTTGCAAGTGGCGGTATTTTTACCAGAGGGTGTCATACTGTGATTTTCCCACGTTTCCCTATTTTCTTGTTTCGGTGTAAAAGGGATATAATTCTTCTAATCTTAACACACCCTCTTATTAGCTCTCTCTAACGACTCTTCCTATACATGCGGATTCTGAGGAATCAGTCTCTTTTACGACATACGGCTTCATTCCGTAAATTTGTTGGTGACAGCATAGGAGCCATAAAATTATTTATTCCACCACGTACCTTGTAAGTACGAATTTCTGCTACAATATGTGTTTCTTCCTCATTCAATTGTACACCCGTATTATTACGTACCCGTACACAGTCCTTCTTCAAAAGTTTAGACTACTTTGGTCATCAAAAATCATAAGAAAAGTCTAAACTATTTTAAATGGAAATTGTTCCGTTGGATATTTTTTTAATTTGCCATAATATTTACGATATGATCAGTTGCGGAGACTAACGAATGATTAAATTTCACCTGAAGAGAGAAAACATTTTCCGAGCTGATCGACAATGGAGTTACTGGAGATCATATCTATAGAGAATTCAAATCAACGGCCGATATTCAGCAAGGCCATTACTTAGATAATATATAATTAAGATCCATTAAGATCAATTTATATATGGTCCTGTTATATTATACGAATGACGCTTGATCAGGATTTAGTATGATGAAAAATCGTGGCAGAAACCGATATACGAATATGTGTCGACTATTTACAGATACAAGCCGACCGACTTACTTAATAACAAGACCCATTATCAACGCAGATGAGTCCGCATTTCGCAATAATAGTCAAAGTGGCTGAGTGGTAAAGAACAAGAGCCGTGATCTCAAGTGCAAGTACTAAAATAATAAACTGAGGATTAGGTTTTACCCATTAAGTGTTAATCAAAATTATGTAAGGAAATATATAAGGTATGGTCCACAAAATATGATCTCTATCTAGCGTCATCCACTAATTATTCTGTCAAACTCGTTCAGTATTTAATTTACCGTACATACAACATTTATATATGTCTTCGATCAGCAAGAGGGGTCATTTAATTCGCACCTCCGTTTTCTTAGATATATATTACGAATAATAAAATTAATTAGTGGGTTTTTAAATCGACCTATAGCGACAAGAATCCGGCAAATCACTAAATTTGACTTGCATCACTGGAATTACTGATATTTTGTTATGTAATTCGTTGAAATTTATAACTTCGTGGAGGTTAACATAAAACATTGCATGATTCTCGTACTCAAAATTATATAAAATGTCCTGTGTTTACAAGAGGTTAATTAATAAACTCCGACGCGATTTACCTCACCTTAGCACTATTAGGGAGGTCCTTATTCTGCATTCTCCACTCAATGTAGGCAACGATAATATTCGAATCACCCAGCGAGAAAAATAGAAAATTGGGGACCAAACATTATTTATATTTTATATATTATACTACTAGTCCACCAAATACTTCAGTTTAAATTATAGATTTCCGTTTTACTATTATAAAATGTCCGGTTCACTATTATAAAATGTCCGTTTCACTATTTCTGAATTTTATTTCTCCATACTATTCGCCACGGTCTCTAATGGATACCAACAAGCTCTAAGCTATCCGCTGTACATTAGACTTGTTTTTTATATTCCGGGTAAATGTTATATTTTGATAGGTTCTAGGAGATGCAATATAATTATATACAATAAATATCTCATAATAAAGAAATCGGATTATGATAGAAACCTTAGCATTGTTTCAAAAGGCATGAACCAAAACATAACATAAGTTGACCCAATAATAACCTACCGAATGATGTTATACCAAGACAAACGAGAAATCCGAGGAATCAAAAAGGAGAAATATATTAGAAAACATTGGAAGTGATATATAAATCGGCGAAATGGATCAAACATCAAGAGAAAAAATGAACGAAATATTGTAGCAATTTCAAGATTGTTTTCGATGGAATCTAATTTCCAGTATTTTGCCGATAATTATAGAAATGAATAGCCAGTGGTATCACAGTCAAATAGAACACATTATGCCCCGAGATCAGAAACTGGAACACTTCATGAATTGAGATAATGGAGGCGGATATTTCTCTACAATTGATGTACATAACAGAAAAGGCTAAACTCATATTAGAAGAATATTGATATAAATGTTCCCCCGGTGGACCAGTTCATATCCTATCTTTACCCTGTTGGTAAAAATTGATTATTGTCGCTGTTGAGCACAAAGTGGAGGTTGGTGAAGAATGGGAGCGATATATAGCCTTGGAAGACGACTGACAACTAAGCTTTGTATTTAAATGATTTAGCAGAATATTTGAATTTAATTAAAATTAAAGTTTCTGGACTAAAACTACTATTGTGGCCAAATCCAAGGACATATTTTGAAAATAAAAAGACCATTTTTATGGCATTTTAATGGCATAGTCTTTATTCGTGCGAAATTTCAGAGAAATACAGTGTATGCTTCTCTTGATAATAGCAAACGAAGACCCTCTAGTGTATTTTCTATTTAGTGAAAGACAAATCGAAAATTTATTACTCATAATATAGGGATGGGGGGAGCGAATTGACAGAATTGAAAATTTAAGCCCGATTTCGAAATTCTATTTAGCTCTATAATAGTAAATGTATATTAGCGTGTATACCAAACTCATTCATACAGTATTATTTTTTTAATTTCTATGGGCAGCATCATAAGGAAAGTAAAATATAAATGACTACATGATACCCTAGCCTTCATGTTACAAGGTTAACAAGTTTCCAATACAGTGACCATGCAATACAGTCCCTACCCCCAGTTAGTTACGAAAACTCGTTTCAAAACCTGTAACTAACTGGGGGTGTTCCGAGTTAGTTA
>SCLF01130405.1:0-10607 GCA_004367975.1 Mesochordaeus erythrocephalus
GAATGACTGTATGAATGACTGTATGAATGACTGTATGAATGACTGTATGAATGACTGTATGAATGACTGTATGATTGACTTTGATATCTCTCAGGCACCCTTTTATGTAGGGCAAAGTTTTGGTTCTTTTTTCATCATTTCTCGTTTGTCCGCAATTTTGAGAAATAAAACTCAGGTTTCCTGGTTTTTGGCTTTTAGCATGATTTCTCGCAAATGTTTCGTCCTGTATTCATCCCTGCCATGCTCAAGCATCACGTTCCTCTGCTTCACTGTCTTCTTTTCTTCTTCTTTGACTTATATGAAGGGCTTCAGTTCTTGTGCTTTCCTTATTATTACTTGTTGCTTTCATTTTATATGGACTTTCATTTCTGTACACTTCTTCAATAGCCATTTAAAGCGTGGTGGTCATAGTCTGTTTTTACTAAGACCTCTTCCTCTTCTTCATAGTGTCTGAAATTGCTTCTTGTGTGTCTTTGCATTCTTTTTCTTTTTTTGAAGGCTTCTTCTCTGATTTTCTGAACTTCTTTTCTTCTCTTGTTCGGAAACGTGCAGCTGTTATTGCTGTTTGCCGTCTCCAAACGACTTCCAGCTTGAATGGTGTGCATCCAGTTACTTCGTTGGGTAACGGGTTAGTTCTGTGGACCACTTCCGGTATTAATTCATCCCAATTTTTATACATTTTGGGCATGAGTTTGTTTTTATGGTCTGATTTCGCCTTTAACTTTCTACTGATTCGTACTTTAGCTTTCTACTAAACCATTAGCTTGTTGGTTATAGGGACTAGCGTGGTGGTGTTTTATCTTTCTATTTTTTTAGATATTTCTCGAAACTTCCGGCAAATTCGTTACCATTTTCCGAAATTACTGCTTCCGGAAATGTCGGGGAACTGCAGACCCACTTTTTTAATTCAGGAAGTACTTCCGCCGCGCTTTTTGTTTTTAGAAATGATCTATTCCTAAAAACGCTTGTATATCTTCACGTGGCTTCATATGCCTTATTCCGTTCCCACCAAAAGTATTTTCAGAGAACTATTACGGAATTAATAGTCTTCCCGTGCCTTCTTAGTTCGAACATAATTGATCTTCTTCATCCATTTCGATTCATCCAATCGATATTTATGTGTATTCTTTGCGTGAAGATATTTTGGCCGTTCGTCTTCTTCCACAGATCTTCTGACTTTTTTCAAGGTTTTGTCTTCCGTTTGAGCTATTTTTTTATCTCTGCTGCGGTTTTTCGGATTGCGTTCACTCTTCTTTCTTCGCTTTCTTCTGGGGTGGTTTTTCTACCTAGGAAGTCCGAAACTGGTTTAGTTTGGATTTTGTAGGTAAATTCACCTACTTCTGCTAAGTGCTTTGCTATTTGTTCCTTTTGGGCGGAGAGCTTCTTGCGTAGGTCCGTCGACCTACGCGAGTCCGTCCACTTTATACACTCTATCCCAAAAGGTACATTCGCCGCTTAACTAACGCATTCTTAAACACTAGGAGTTATTTCTCCCCAATGGTTAGCTTCCCCTGGCTGTCCCTGAACATTTTGGGAAATTATTCTACTTTGGAGCCATTCCACTTTTTTCGTTTTCTTCTTGTTTCTTCTTCCATGTTTTTCTCCAATCGTGTCCAGAATTTTCAGATTTAGTGTTTCGTACATAATTATGTGTTTTATGTTCATTAGTGCACTTTATGCTCCCGGCGTCCATTCACGTCAGTTTCCTTTGTACGTGGCCGTAATTTGCGTTGCTATGTGTGCGAAGTTCTTTATCGCCCCTTAGGAACTGGAATTTCCCGAAGACACCTTGTACCTCCTTCTTTTTTCTTGGTGTCTTGTGTTTCTGATGGCGTCTATTCTCTCTTTGATCATTTTAATTTCTCTATTCATAATTGCATGTCTACAAAATTCGCCTTTATGTATTAGAAACACATATTTTTGGTCTTAATTTGACGGCCGTATTTTCCAGTATTTTCCGTGTATCTTCTAGTTGATCCAACTTTTCATCTTCTGTTATTCCAAGGACGAATCAGTCATCTGTGTAAATGATTTGGGTTTCGAGGGGTATTCTCGTGAACCGAAACTTCCCCAGTGCATTTCCAAAGTTTTGGACTTCTGCTGCTTCTTCAGAGCTAGGGATTTGGTGAAATTCTGCTGTAGGTCAATACAGCTAAATGTTTTGCAGGATTCCGGAAGATTCTTCCTTTTTGCTTCCTATTTTACACATTCCGCTTCCTTGGTTTCTAAATTATTACAAGTGGACTTAACTTGGGCTCTCCCGCCCTCTTCTTTTTTCATTACACTTTTTTCATATTTTTCAAACGGCTTGATTCTATTTTTCACAATTTTTCTTCAACTGTTTTTCTTCTTTATTCGTGTTTTAATGACTATCCACCAGGTTATTTTAGACAGTGGTTGCTCTTTCTCAAACTGAATTGAAAGTGCATCCACTGTTCTTGGCCGTGGAGAGCCTTACCAGGCCCACGTGTTTACTCTGCAATCGTGTTCCGCGATAAACTGTTGGGATGTGGGGGTTGACGAAGTGCCCCGACTTTTACAATTCCCAACTTTGCCGAAATTACAAATTTCCGCATCTTCGCATAACGTATATAGACCCCCTGGTGGTCTTTAATTAATTTAACCGATCTAAACAATATATCCGTTCCTAAAGTGGGAATACACTTTTACTGGTTATAACAATAGTGTGTCTTCCGAGTGTTCCTACTTCAATATTTAATGCCATTTCTAGGGTACCTAGTACACCAACAGGGTCGTTAGTGTATGTCGAACTGGTTATTTCTGTTTTCTGTAATACCTTCAAAGTCGCTTCCTTCAGTAACCTTCGTGGAAGTATGATGACTTCACTTCCGCTGCCTATTAGCATAGAATACCTTCTGTCTTCAACCCATAATTTTACGAAGGTTTTGCGGATGCCGTACCTACTGCGGATGTTGTGTCTCCCATTGTGCATTTTGCTACCGGTCTTGAAAGTTCCATGCTGATGCCTTCTGGGTTTCTGTTTGTGGTTTGCTGTCGTTTTTGAGGGTGTTACAGTTCTGATACTGTATCGCCATTTACTGTACGTCTTCTTTAATCTACCGGAAATCTTCTTCCAATCTTATGCTGCATTATTTTTGTTTCGCATTACACTCTTTTTGGACCTCCCATTGTTATTCGTTGACTGCCTTCCCCTCCCTCACTACACTTGCGAATTCCATCGGTATCGCCATTAGTTGATCGATCGTTGGGTCTTCTGTCTTCCTTACTTTCTTACTCGCCCCTTTATGTGCAGTCTTTTCGGATTTTTCTTCTTCCAGGCATACTAATTAATTCGTTATTATCTAAGTACCTGCCTAATGCTTCAATTCGCTTCTTTACCGTTTTGTCTTCTGCTGTTGGGGTGAAGTTCCTTACTTTGGCATATTCTTCAGGGCTCATTGAGTTTGTTCATATCGTTCGATCAGCCTATCTCTTCGATATATTCTCTAGAATGTCGTTCAGTAGTTCCAGGAATTCGATGCGCGTTTCAATGATTCGTGTTTTTCGTTCTGCGTTTTCAGTTTTTCAATGGCGTGTTCTCGTTTTTTGTCAGGCTGATTTGTTTTAAATATTTTTCAAAGTCTCGTCTCCATTACTTCTATCGCCTGATACTTTCAAATGCCTTCTTACCTGCTTCCTTGATCAATTATTTGTCTAAATACGATAACCAAATCATGGATTTTGCTTCTTCCACGCTGAAGTATAGTTATTTCCTAAAAAGTTTTTTACGTTTCGCCTCATGTAGTCCTTATTCCATCTCTTCCGGGAATCGAATCTGTTGTTCACCCTGATACTTATTTAAATTCCTGATTTCAAGGTAGAACTCTAAATTTAAGCTGGAAGAGTCACCCGCCATTGAAATCGATGCCTCGTCCCGGGTTAAAATTGTCTTACGCTAATTACCCCCACTGTGTTTCCTCAATTACCGCTGTTTGTTGTGTCTTCATGGCTCAATTGCGGCTGATGAGGACTCCAGTCTGATACGGCGCCAA
The DNA here is from genome assembly GCA_004367975.1 of Mesochordaeus erythrocephalus. Taxonomy (NCBI): domain Eukaryota; kingdom Metazoa; phylum Chordata; class Appendicularia; order Copelata; family Oikopleuridae; genus Mesochordaeus; species Mesochordaeus erythrocephalus. The sequence goes on from SCLF01130405.1 coordinate 4,014, forward strand.
TAACTTACTCGCTGTTTTAGCCTTTGTGTTCCCTTCGTGCCGTGCACGCCATGTCTTACGATAGATCGGATTTTTTACTCGTTGTGCAGTTTTTCAAAATGCTTACACTTTTTGTATTCAATATTTCTATATCGGTAATGTTGTCTGAAATATTAAATGTTAATAACACGGCTAACCGGAGGCTTTATACTCCTCAGTTAGCCTGTGGATTTTGGACTAAAATTACCATGGGTCTCTAGTGCCGATGGAGGTCTAGCGCTATATTTTTTATTATTCATATTTATTCTCTTCACGGTGCAGCCCCACCTGCCAGTCAACTCTTTATTACTCCAATTTCGCTCTTTAAAATTTGTCAACCAAGACCAATCTCGACTAAAATTACCGTCTTGAGTTGAAATTGGTTTGTTCTTATATCCCACTTTATCCCCAAGGCTTCGGTATCCTGGTTTGTGCTGTTATTTAGGTGTAGTGGGAATACATTCATAATCTTTCCAGGTGTCCAAAATGAACACCGGGATATTTCATTCATTTTACATCCGTTTTCCCCGTTTTTTCTTTCTATTAACTTTCACATCTACACCTATTTTATGTAAGATGTAGATTGATCCAGATGTCTTCACAGTAGATACCTGGGTTATTGTTTTCCTGGTCTTTTTGGGTCTGTATCTGCATACTGCATTTTGATGTCGTCTGGAGCTACTCCATTGGTGTCAATATATGCATACATGCTCCACGGACACTATATGATCATTATCATGTCTATTATACTTTTTGGAACGCCTAAATAATGACAAGTTCAATTTGAAAAAATGGAAGCACACATGAATCGATATTTCTGTGTGAATAATGGAAACTTATTGTATTTGTGCATCTAATTGCCAGTTGAAAGGATACTAAACACAATTAAGATAATAGTGATAACAAATGTGTTCGACCTTCAAAGCAGCTAGATCCATTTATTGAAAGGAACCCCATCAAAACGTATGGCGCCATCTCCAAAACTAATGTTTCCAAAGATCGTAGCCTTGTAATTCCAATCTAGAAAACTTTATTATCCATCAAATTAGGTCCTATGAAAGCTTCATTCGCCTTACATGATTTCTGTCTATGATATACCAAAAATCTTATGTAAAAGATAATCGTGGAAATTTTGGATACTGAACGTTTTTCACGCAAGTCATGAAAAAAAAAACAATTTGGACCCACCTGTTATAGGGACACGCGTTTTAGCGAGACGCGTTGTAAGGACATCGACTGTCCCAATTACGATACTATTTAACCCTCTCCTAAGGAAATGAGCGAAATATATACCTTACCATGGAAAACCATATCTTGATTAGTCATCGAATAGAAATATTCCATTATTCATAAACATTATCGAGAACTGATTGGTCAGAAATTTTCTATGCAATGAAGTTGTTGAAATACAACAATTGTATGCTATAAAAATTCAGATGAGAAATAAAACCAGTCCTGCGCCGTAAATTCGATGATTTATTAAAAACAAGGAAAATAAACTTCATTCAAAGAAAATAAGAGAAATTCCCAAAATAAAGAATGTTGGGCTGGAATCACTGGGGATTAAGTATAAAAAATGTAGCCATTTTATCTCCACGTTTTGCCAAGAGGGTTAAGTGACATAATGCAAAATTATTCGGGGACCTACCGTTCATAGGATATTTTCTAGTTTTAGGAACAATATTCTAGTCTTATTCTCCAGTAATCCCGTTGTTTAGGTGCTAGATTCATTTAATCCATTTTGCAGCTTTCAAGATGATCAACTTTATTCCATATTCAACGTTGACCTTGAATGAAGCCTTTAAATTCGGCGCTCGATATTAGTACATGGACGAAAATACCCTTGCAAACATAATATAAACGCAATATTTAAAAATAATTTATTAATATAAGTGTACATATTTAAACATAATTAGAAAAATAGTATTGAAACCAATCTTTTCTCATGACTTTTTCAACTGTATCGGATTGATTACGATAAAATTATAATTCAGGTTGATGCGGATCATTTATAATCTTTGTTTTTCTCTGGTTTTCAACCTGAACAACCCTCTCGTAGACGTATGTTTTATAGGCGATTAGAAGACACTAAATTTCAAGCTGTGGACTAGATCTTATCACTCTTCTGAATTTAATTTATCACTCACTGATCTTGACTTGGCCGGCACACAATACTTTGGTTAAAGGTTCGCAGAAAGTAACCTTAATATGGTGAATACACGCTACAATAGGCAAACGGAAAAGCAATCGTAGAAAACGGTCCAGTCGGACCTGGATTTCCAACTCTCAAGGGTATAGCCCCTACTCCAACCCACACATATCGTTGCCAATTTTAACGATTGTAGTTGTAAATTTTCAATGGGAAGAAATGTTTTAAAATATATGTCATATTAATATTACGGATAGAACGACGCTTGATATTTTTCGAATACCCATTCAATAATAGAGATATTAATAATTTTCACTTCCAAAAATTTACAATATTACCGCGTAAACTCTAAACATTGATGTGTTAATCGTGAACATTTCTTTTGACCCATAAATCGAAATAAAACTTCTTTCAAGAAGAGATTGGTTCAGACTTGAGTATTTTATGACTTAAAACGTTCGCACTTCCCCGCGGAATGCAATTTAAACCACGTAGTGTTAAGCAACAATGTTTGCTGGAATACTCGATGCACGATACTATATCTCCCAGCCAACGTTTTGGTCGTTTTTAGCAATAATTTTTAGACCGGAAGTACCGCTGGAAGTGACAGCTTAAAACCGGAAATTAATCACACGAAATTGTTGCCCGAGACGACCTCTAGTGGAAACCTATCTTAAAAAACTTAAGAAATGACACTTCCAAAAATTACAGTTTTTTTTTAAATATCTAGCTGCACCCGCCTAGAATTTTACCAGAAGTGAACATCAAAATAGAAAATTCGAAATTTTTCGTTGAAAATTGGTTATATTAAGTGGAGAAAAAATAGGCTTGCTGATTATAAGACAATAGTATGTAGATTGGTGGCCGCATCGAGAATTAATATTTACAATTATTGTTATTTCCGATGTGTTACAATATGTTACACTTACACGTTTCTAACCTGAATATAAAAATAGTACACCAGAGTACACCATAGAGAAATTCCGTATATTTCACTGTCGTTTAGAAGAGGATGCAAAGAAGTCTTTGGTCTTATCCACTTCTCCATTACATCTTTTTATAACGATTTTTGGAGCCGAAAGTACCGCCAGAAGTGTCAGTTTAAAACTTGAAATTCATTATTTTCAACAGGGAACCACAACAAATTGTTGTCAAAAAGGTTCGTGCAACCAGAATACTCCAATCTGTAATAAATAATATACTTCAATTCAAAATTATTTGACTCTGTGAAGCATACAATTATGATCCTTGAATAAATATTGAACATTCACTTCCTCATAGAGTTCTCCAGTAATAGCAACGGGCAAAAGCAGTATTGATATTAGAATAATAACAAAATTGGTTATTCTCTAGATTGAAGCTACTCGATTTTATTGTTGCCCAAAAGGTTGTCTACGACTTACATGCAGAACATATTGCCTGCATGTGATCTTAGCCTACATCCTTTTATTTGGCTGAATTTCTTAGCTTTTACTAATTATACACTAACATGAATATAAGACTGCGAATGTTCACGACACCACGGTATAGTCATATGGACACGCGTAATTAAAACAAAAAAAATTCAATTGAAATGGCCTATGGTATACTGATATTAGGATTAGGTACCGGTAGAATAGTTTTGGTCCGGTAAAAGTAAGGCCGGCATCAGGTCCGTGCATAAAGTCGGAATCGAGGCGGGAACGACTTACATTTGTCAGGTCTAAACTTGTCAAGTAAAACAAACGTTCTATACTTGATATATCCAAAAGGGGTATCGAATGGATGTTTTGAGTTTCCGCAAGAGGCAGCACGATAAATATCATTGTTATATATCATTATTAGTTCCGGGAAAATTTGGGATATAGTTGTAAGATAATTTTTAAATTAGTTTTAAAACGGGTACCAGATATTTTCGAAATAAAAATGGCATAGTCTATAAGCATGCAAAACTTCAAAACAATTCAATGTATGGTTACTCACAAAATCGGAAACGAAAACGACGTTGTCAGATTGCGAATATTGTAAGTCAAGAAGAGGAAAATCGTAATTAATCGATATAAGGGTAGAGTACGCAGAATGGTAAATTTAAAAATTCGAGCTGAATTTCGAAATTCTATGTAGTTATATAATAGTAAATGTATATTACCACGTATATCAAAGGCATCCGTACAGTATAGTATAGTCATTTATATTATACTTTCCTTATAATGTTGCCCATAAAAATTAAAATAACTACATTATACTGTAGGATGACTTTGATATACAGTGAAGTCATAAAAATTGTCCGGTTTTAAGAGACCAATTACGAGCCCTTAAATTCCACGCGCGTTGATATTAGGTGTACGGAACAAAGGTCCTTTCATTGACCGCTGATCAATTGGCGCGTGCTCCAATATACGAATGGTAACTAATTGTGACTTTATTAAAAGACCCGGCGGGCCATTAACGAATTAGACAGATGGAAATTCCGCCTAGGATCGGACAATTTTTATGGCTACACTGTACGTGGTAATATACATTTACTAACTACATAGAATAGCGAAATTCGGCTCGAATTTTTAAATTCACCATTCTGCGTACTCCACCACTATATCGATTAATTACCATTTCCAACGTCTTGGCTTACAATATTCGCAATCTGACAATGTCATTTTCATTTCCGATTTTCTGGAGAAGCATATATTGAATTGTTTTGAACTTGTCCATGCTTACAGACTATGCCATGCTCCATCTAATGGTATTTTTAAAATTACCTCCAACTATATCCCAAATCTCCCCGGAATCAATAATGATATAGTAATGATATTTAAGATCAACGTTACTTAATACTAGCTAAGCGTTATTTTATCTAGTCTTCCAGCAGTTTGAGTAAACGTCTGTTTCTACACACGTGCTGCCTCTTGCTGCCTCTTGTGAATAAGTTTCACAAAAAATGAAAAACCCAATTTCGGGGAATGTATTTACCAACATTCTAAATTGATTGGTCCATCGTATCTACAAAATACATATACATTACTGATTGGTATGCGTGCCAATTCTATAGTAGATTTATTTTTGATCATTATTATTTTTATAAAAAATCGTGTTTTTTTTAACTCAAATTCTATTCAATACTCGTATAACTTGAGTGAAATATTGAATAATTTTTGAGCGAATTCTCGGAGTATAAGTAGGCCTAAGTTTCGTCCTAAGGCTGCATGCCCAAGTCGGGCCGCTCCATAAAAAGTCTTTTCCAGTTGATATTGCTCCTAATTAACTCCAAAAGACCGACGTTTATCTTTTGCAGGTTCCTACTTAACACGGCTCATTCATTCACCATGTGAAAAACTTGAACACTAAATCATTTCCGGTGTCCAGAATGGACACCGAGGGGGGGGGTTATTGAAGTGCGTATATCCACTTCCAGACAATACAGAATAATTCTTATAAACATTTTAATTACAGTGCACTATATTTACAGAATTTATAAAAAATAAATTTTCAATAAGTATTATATTTCGATTTGCCTGATTTTCTTGCGTCTGTAGCTGCGTCCTGCGTCTTGGCTGCATCTTTTGTGTCAGTATTCAGCAAGCGGCGGTCATTAGCGCCAAAAATAGTCTTGAGTTTCGAAACTGTATCATGGGCGGATCCAAATTACACCCAAAATTTCAAGTTTTCGAACAAATTCTGATTTTCGGCTTATTCATACGTGAAACAGCGATAGTTTTTTTCACTGGGTTCGATCGAATTGTGCAAAGAATACTAGTACCTTTACGTTGAAGCTGTATATTTCAACTAGTCCTCATATTTGGGTGACCATATCTGAATTCTAAAAAACGGATTTTTAGAAGTTGGTGAAAAAGCGAAACACAAACAAGTTGAAAATTCCTACGAGTAAATTAAAATTAGTGTATGATAGGTAATCATTAATCTCTAGTGGTTAACTGTAAGGTCTGAACAGGTTATCGATATTTTAGTGGGGAACCCCGAAAACCCTACATCATACACATATATAACAAACTTTTATATATCTGGAGACGTATTTAAACAATGATTTTTTGGACGGAAGACCAATGAAAGGATGCGAATATTGATGCAAGAGTGATGCAATGCAGAAGTGGAAAACATAAAGGCTTCTCTGCATAATCCTTTAAACGTCACAGAAATTTACAGAATTTCTAGATTCAATAATATTAGGTCGAATCAATATTAAAAACCCTAAATACAAAACTGCGCGTCTACTCTTGAGCACTGTCTGTTATCAAGTTGTCTAACTGTAACGGATTAGTCCGTATTCATTTTATTTAACAGTCACGCAGCGAGCTGTCACACGCGTGAAATTTTCGCTCATTTTTGCTTTAAAATCGCAGACCGTATGCTTGCTCCGATTTACCCCCCTGAACCCCGGTCAAAAAATTTCGGCGCATCTTCTGGTCACTTCCATTATTCAGTAGTTATTATAT
>SCLF01130517.1:0-10604 GCA_004367975.1 Mesochordaeus erythrocephalus
CGAATACAATATCTCTAGACAACCAAGCCTCCGAATTTTTGTTTCGGTGAATCAAAAAATCAAGAAATACAAAGTTTGGGGCCAAATTTGGCCTCAAATCAGCGTGGGAGTTAAAGACGTTAGGAAATCTGAGCAACCTGTTGAATTATACCTTCATTCCCTAACAGGTGATAATAATTACCTTCCTCATGTTTAACCTGTTTGTAGGTACTAATTTACTAATCACAGTTTATAAAAGAAGACAGTTTTAACAAAACATGGAAGTGACAAATCACAACTCCAAATCACCCCATGTCAACGATATAAGAAAATTCACATTCAATATCATCAAAATGACGTTCATTAACAACCTAGTCATTAAGCAACAAACTATTAGCTTACTCAATGGCACAAATTGTCAAAGCTCAAAGCACAACATATCAAAACACCAAAAAGTACCACATCTCTCAATTGACTTAGAAGTCGCAAGGTGTCAAACACACGTAACCAAATAACACATGCCTCAAAATAGAACGTCACCTTGACATAAACATAACACCTCAAACACAAGTGACTCAATTTACAGAAACGTCTAAACAGCAAATTCACAAAGTGTCAAACGGTAAATTCATGAGTTGGCAAAACACAAATAATGAAGAAACTTTAATTTCTTAATTATACATAATTATACCATCTTCATACATCTAATTGTTTTCTCCAATTCTCTTTTCAGAAGACCAATTTTTAGAGCTGATTTATTTTGGCAAACTTTTCGCCTTTCTTTGTTATTTCAACAAATTCATAACACAGTAATTTTGTTTTCAACTTTTTTTTATTTCTATAAGTGACATGTGCTGTGCAAAAGGTGTAAAGGCATTATCACAATTACAGATTAATACAGGAAATGGGGGGTAATTTTTCTCGTGATTCTCCTCCTCATTCTTTGCTTCTATTTTCGTCTCTTTTGCGTCAGAAAGACGCATCGGACAGAAGAAGCGTGGCAACAACTCAATACAAAACAATTACGCAAAGAATTATTTTGGGAAAGAAGAGAAGAATCATTTGAGAACCGGTACAGCAAAACGAAGGAAGTACCGCTCAAAATTACACCCGCAGGGAAAATAATAAAACCTATTATTTTCAAATCGGATGAAGTAATGTTGCAAGCTAACAGATAATTTGTAGTAAAAACGTTGGAAGACTGGTTGAAAACCGGGGCAGAGTTGCAGACACCATTGGTGTAGGAATCATAAAAACCATGGAGGAATAATAAAAACCACGGAGGAACGCTCGGTACCATGCAAAATGGAAGGTCTTCAACGAATATTAGAAGTTATCAAGCAATTAGACGATAAAAGAGTTTGAAAATATGAGGTTCAAGTATTTCGGAATGCCATTTGGACTACCAAAGGCACCGTCAATTTTTCAACTAGTAAATCTCATTGTTATTAATTATATAAGGAGACGAGGAATTATGGCGTCATTATATCTAGATGATAGACTATTTATGGACACAGAAGAAACGATGGTGCAAGATGAAACCATACGGGATTATCCAGGAGCAGAAAGAATTCCTCTAAACTGTTTTATGCCAGTCATGCTAATAATAGCAACTGGACGAGTCATTTCTTTAGATAAGTCAGTAACGGATCCAAAGTTTGAGCTTCAGTTTCTAGGAATGAAACTGAACGTGGCTGGGAACAATTGAAGTACCAGAAGAAAAATGGCACAAGTTCATACGACTATGAAAAACATTACAAATCAGCGAAAAATTGCATCTGCAAAGTCTGGAAAGATTGGGAGGAATAGCAGTCAGCTTCCAAGTATCATGTAGCAGAATGAAATGCTATATTAGGCAAATGACGAGAATAATAACAATCGCGAATAGAACAAATGAACTTTGGGCATACAATAACCATGAGTTAAAAAGTGGCAAGATCTAGACTACCTGAAAATTAAAAGAACGTGGATACCAAAGAAAACGGAAAGTCTGCAAAAAACGGTATTATTTACAGATGCTTCACAGGTGGCAGCTGGATACTGCTGGTTTACAAGAAAAGGAAACCAGCAAGTGAAAAAATACTTCAGCGAAAAGCAACAAGGATGGGCAATACATAACAAAGAAACGTATACGATTTTGTTAGCCATGAAAGAATTGAAGTTAAAACTTCAAGGTAAAAAGGTAGCGGTGTTCTGTTATAACCAGAGTGTGGTATGATATAATGACGGAAATATTTGTGTTCGCGCACGAATCGAACATTGAGTTTAACATTTACTGGATAGCAACATAATATCACTTAGCAGATGCAGCATCCGGAGAATTGACTGGAATGAGGAATTTATGCAGAAAGATTTGAAGGTGGAATTCCAATAGATGCAATGGCAACAAGTGGAACAAGCTTGGGCAAATGATTTTTTCACAATGACGGAGGAAAAATTACAAGAAGAAATGGTTTATGTTTTTCCACCAAAAATTTCTTTTTATCAAAAGTACTGGCTCATATTCGAAGTAAGTTAGTAAAGACAAAAATGGTAGTGATAGGACATATGTTTGCATAATGGCCACTGGCACCGACGGCAATGCTGAAGCACACAAAAGCAAGAGTCCACATCCAAGAAGGAAAGTGGTACGATTTTCCGGCTCTAACGATGATCCCATCGGAGGAAAAACACAAGATAGGAACAACAAACTGGTTTGGGTCATTCAACATAAAGCCGCAAGCTATATTTTGCTTATGCTGGAACTGCTAATCTAACTAAGCATAATATGAAAGCACAATTGTGCCAAGTAAGGGATTAAAAAGAAATACAAATATATTTAGATAAATGGATCTCGGAGGAAAAAAGGATGGAGATAAAACATAGAAATGAAGAAATCCGAATTATTGTTAGTTATTAGCTGTCTATCAACAAAATGAAACGAATTATTCAGAAATTAAGACGGAAACGTGACTCAGCAGTTTTCTTGTTTCTGTAAAAACGTGACTCAGCAAAATGTCACACACAAAAATGAAATAAAACTAACAAAATATCTGTGTACATTGTATTTTTCTGAAAATAACTATGGAAAGTTCTGTTTTGAGTTAATGAATCTATATAGTACTAAAAGAAAGAAAAAATATGTTTATTAAGATAGAACTCCAAGAAGTAAAAAAGTATGTCTGACGAAGAAGATTTTAATACTTTAGCAATGGGAATAATGAAAGACAGAAGAGATAGACATCTTGAACGTGCGAAAAAGGGCCCCTCGAAAGAAGTAAACGTAACACAAGACGTGGATAGTAAGGGACTGGTGGTCCAGAACCCGGCAGTACAAGGTAATAAAGGTGTAATAGAGTTATTAGAAAGAGCTAGAGATAGAACCAAACTGGCGTTAGAACGGGCGGAATCAGCTAAACATACGTTGCTAACAATGATTGAAAGGCAAAAATAATTGAAAGCAGGAGCAGTTCCACAAAACCAATGAGATCAAAGGATTTTGGCGTTAAAACCACAAGACTTAACTGATAGACAACCAAAAGCAAGCAAGAACACGCTGGCGGCATGATCCAGTTTTGAAAAATATCAAGATATTCAAAAATGGGTTTCAGCTCCTGCATATTTGGACTAAATGTTACCAGACAGAGAGAACTATCGAGATTTATATCTATCAATATACCGAATGTTAATTGACGATCAAGAACAATCGGACCACGAAAAACTAGTGGCATTACTTCGTCGGTATTATCAGAGTTTTCCAGACAGTTATCAAGTATGCACAGCATTTGTATCAGCAACAATGGCATATTTGGAAAAAAAACTTCAGTCAGATATACCGGAGCTCAAATGATAAGCCAAGCGAATCAGGTCTTGAAACCAACGGTTATGTTGGTATCAGATGCAACAGTCGAAGCCTCAAAACATCTAGGACGTATGAAATAACTAGCTTATGGACCATTACGCATTAAAATGATGGAAATACACCGACAAGAAACGCATGGAGATGAAATGCTGCTCAAAGTGGGAGAATTATCGCACAAACATTGCAATTGTTGCACAACAAAGCAGAAAAACCTAGCTATGTAGCAAAAGCAACAACAAAGAAGGAAACATACCGAAATTCAACTCCTTACAAAAGGACTGAGAATTATAGAGGGTCATACAAGGGACGAAGTGGCATAGGAAGAGGAAACAGTACTTACCGGGGATATTCGAGAGGAAGTCAAGGTCAGATGCTTCCAGACACGTCGGGAAAGTCGCAAACAAAGATAAGAATGGATACCAACAACGAAGTAAGTCATCCACAATGAAAGGTACAGTCAAGCCAAAAGTTTGGACTATTCCGAGTGAAGAAATAAAACAAACAGTAGAAATTCTTAACCTGAATAATTAAGGTTAAATCCCAGACGCTGAAGGAATGGAGAAGATTTAAAGCAAATTATATCTTATCTGACAGTCCAATCGGACCAAGGCAAGCAGAAGGTTTGATTTAGTACATCAAAGAGCAAAATCGTCTGCCACAACCAATTCAGATCTGTAGACTCAAAAACTTTCTGTTACACAATATTACTTTAGATTTTGAAAACAAAATACTTTTTGAAGCGAAAATTAGGAAATTTCAGCAAGATGTAGCTTTGAGTACGAAACCGCGGAAAAGCAGGCACCAGTTATAAGGTGGAATAAGCTAAAACGTCTGGCTAAAGCATTATGGGGAGACGGAAAAGGAAAGAAAAAAGATACACTGTTTAACAAAAAAAGCGGTAAGTACTATAACTTACCTAACATTATTTACTGGCTGTAGATGGATAGATGCATGTCGCTTGCAATGGCAAAACGTGCTGGTCCGAAAGGTAGGAAATAGAAGTTTTGTTCACATAGAAATACGAATGTCTAAAGGTAATATAATGGGCTTTAGCTGAGGCAAATATATAGAGGAAAGCCATCAAATGGTTTTATGTTTTCTAAGACAGATAATCACTCTTCGGAAGATAATTTTCTAATCCAAATTAAGCAAAAAGCTAAACAATTGAGTATTTCGAAATCTCCGGAATACCTGTTGTGTCACTCTGTTAGCTTTAGGAGTTTATGCACCGACGGTAACGCGCCACTTGAGTGGGTACAGAATAGTGAGATGCTGAACTGGTACGCAGGGCTACACCGTACACAGCTAAATTCCGCGCCAGCAATGATGCTAGCACAAAATTTACGAAAAATAGGTTAAAAATTCAACAAGCTTTTCTGGACTAGGATTAAAACGTTAAAGGTTTATTTTGTTCAGAATGACGGCGAAATACAGGTTTAGCAGCTACATAAAAGTAATCCTGGTGAGTCGGACAGCGGAAGTCAAACCGATAGTACGGTTCTTGCTGCAAATAGCATTATCAGTGTCAGACAAGAAACATGAAGATTTCAAATTCGCTATCTACTTGGCAAAAGCTCGCTTATCAAGCTCAACAACCTTGAAACTATTCGTTCCAATGACCTTGGACTGTTTGGCGGGTTTCCTCAGAAACTTAGGGATCTCAAGGATCTATATACGCAAAGATCAGCTAGTTATAAAACTGGGATGACGACAACAGGGCAAACAATAGCCAAAACTGTTCGACAGAAAACTGAAAATACCGCTGTACTTCAATGAATTGTAGGATGGGGCGGTTGTCATGCTAATGGAACACCAGGATGAGCTGGCAAAAGGAGATCGGGGATTATTTGCTTGCGTTATCAGACATATGCATTGCAATAAATTAAAGGTCATAAGCTATCAAGTCAAGGTTGGTAGTATATTACAGTAAGAGCTAAAATGGTTATGAATAGTTATGAAGAAAAACCAAATTGCCCTCTTTTGAATGGACTGAAAATGGGGTATCAATAACTGATTAAGTGGCAGTCAAAAAAGCCAATATTTAGAGTGCGTTACTTCAGGTTATTTAAGATTAGTGAGTAATGCTATTGGAATCAGGATGAATTAAACTAAACCTAAAGAACCAATCAGAACTCGAAATTTCTGAATGAAAGCGCGTGAATGGTTCTCGATTTATTTTAATGTCTTCATAACAGAGGGGGAGTTAAATCGCAAATTATGATAACAGAGGGGGAGTTAAATCGCAAATTATGCCCCAAGAGGTAACAAATTTTCTCCCGCCCTCCACCCAGTATCAATAACCTTAAGTACTACGCAAAAAAGCCAATATTTAGAGTGCGTTACTTTAGGTTATTTAAGTGCTAACTAATGAGCTGGTTATTGTCAATGTATGGAATTGGTGGCGAGTACGCCGTACAGTTTCAAAAGGTTACTTTGATTTTGCAGCGAACGAGCCACCTACGAAATATTCAATGAAGTTAACCTGCACGCTGAAGAACACACTCGCGATGCTCTTTAGTTCATCTCTAGACCTCTATTTTTGTGTTGTTGATTACGGATTAAGGGCTAGTTTGAAAAGCAATTTCCTATATAGTTACTAACGATAAAGCTGTTTTCTGTTAAATTAAGTCATTCTTAATATTATGGGGTGGAAACTATATCTACTTATGGGGCTATTTTCAATATCCGCCTACGCAATTTATAATGATTCCCTATAAATATCGACCATTTATCAACATTTGTCTGTACCAAACGTGCGGCTACCCAAATTTGCGGTTATTTGGTGCCGTGGTTTCCCTATAACTCTCAACCTTTATCAGAATTAGTTTCTTTTGGTCTCATATTATTCGCCTCATCTCCCTACGCATAGTTAACGAAAACAAATTATTAGTATTATATATAGAAAATTGATAATCACGCAGACCCATATCTCGACTAAAATAATACTAAGTCTAGATGATCTCTCACCAAAATTTGATTTTAAACGCAATCATTTTTCGTTTATCTTCAAATAGTTACTACTATTATAATATATTATATACGCTTAAATTTTTTGGTCGGATAAATCCACAGGCTAAGTATTTGTCCAGTTTTTTAACGGTAATTTTCATATTTTACGTTTTTGGGTTCAGTAATGGTAAAAATTCGTGGTCAAAAGTTATCCTATAACGTGGTCAAGAAAATTCTGTTTAGAAGTAACGCTCGATGTTTTCCTAACTAAGACACAGCTTTATAAACCGTAAAAATATTATTTTTTTAATGAGTAGTTTCTGAAGTACCTCTAGGTAGTTAAATTATTTGAAGATATTTCCGAGTAGACGTCTTTTCGGGAACAATTTGGTCTGATTCCCGGAAAAATGTTCAGTAGGGGTGTAACATTTTAGCGTGCGATATAAGATTTATGTCGATACGGAATAATTAAATCGTTTGATTAACGTCTTAACGATAATTAACCCTCTTGTAAAAAACTGGAGCGCTGTGGGTTTTTTAGCAGAAAAATGGCTGTAGTTTTTTATGCTATTCCCTACTCTCTGTATTTCTCTTGCTATTAAATTATTCCACATCTAATGATTTGAAATTTATCTATGCAATGAAATGTGCAAATTACAGATTGGACGAATCAAGGAGCGATTCGGTAGTGATACAAAAATATTCGAACAGTGGTTTGAAGTTTTAACAGTCTACAGGTCTATAGGGCGTTTAAGAAAGTGTAATAAACAGTATATGTCATTATATCGGAACAGTAGTTATGGAATTGTAACATAATGTCCATACACATATTTATATGAATTAAAGCCACCACAGTGACTCCAACCGTTGGATAATTGGGTTTGGCGCAGAGCGGTCAATATAGCTTAGCACACATACTCGCTGCCACAGAATTTCAATATTTTCGAAGCATTTTCGATTTCTGGTAACAAGAGGGTTAAATAGTATAATTATTTACTTATTATTTAGAGTATCGTTAAATATCCGTACTACCATATAATAACTTCAGTAATATCACTTCCTCAGCGAAGATACCAAAATCATATATAACAGTGTATAGGACTTAAATACTTATAACAATTTCAAAAAAATAAACTTCTAACCTGGTTAATTTCGAAACAACAGATGTTGTTTGCTCAATTTCATGTGACTCGTAGTTATCATTCATAAAACCAATGTTCTTCTCTATTGTGTTTTGCACTTTACATGGATTATAGATCTTATGTGCGTTAGAACCCTCAATATACCGAAAACGTTTTCCTCCCAGACACGTTGAATTGGGATTTCGGTAATATTGACTTTTTGGCGCAACTTTGGCTACATAACACTCCGGTACTAAATTTGGTCGGACTTGATTGAAATTACCGGGACCCAACGACCAATCCTGCGAAGGATAATGAAGATTTGATGGCGAGAATAATGGTTTTGAATTTCTTTCAAACTGGAAATTATTGAAATCACGCGGTCGCCGTATGTCGTTATGAATGAATGTTTTCGATTTCTTTTTGTTTTGGTTTTTGTCCCTAGATTTCATGTCCAAAATGTGACGATTGGTTTCATCTTTAATTGGCCTAAGAACTGTGGCATTGCCTTTTGATGGTTTTGTTAAAATAACATTCTAGCAGCCAATTAATTTTGTGTTGGTTATTTTACCGCATAATTTCACTGGTAAATAATGTCACTTTATTTATATCTATATCTCTCAAACATTGCGGTTCCGAATCTGTTTTCAGAATGCACAAAATTATACTGCTTCGTACAGTTAACCCCCATTGTGAAGTCTTAAATTACCAGAACTTGAGAAGAATCAATTGTACGCACTTTTCGTAATGTAAAACTTTAATCGTGAAGCCAAACTCTATAACATAACAAATTTTAAGGGTATTTGATAGATTTTCTCATAGACCCGTTATGTAGTTAAGTCAAAACATGTGATATCGTGAAGTATGTCGGATTGGCTCGAAAGTGGGTTTCAATTCTTATCAGAGGACCGCCCGAATTCTTAACACGTGACCCGTTATAGGCCAAAAACTTGACCGAAAAAGGTACAAATATACAAAAAGTGACAAAATCACGAATTTTTCACTTTTGGATTTTATTATGATTTAGAAAACATGCCAAGATTGAAAAGTATGTTGACTAAAAATTCGACTCGAAACTAGTGCGTTAAAACTGTATTTCAGGACGGTCAAAGTCAACGTTATTCGACTCATATTTGTCTTTAAAGGGGGTTAACTGTACGAAGGAGTGTACATTTGGACATTTTGAAACTAGATTCGGAACCGCAATGAAAAACTCTAGCAGACCCACTAAGTCCCGTTAACCGACCTCTTGCTTTCTAGACCCCGGAGGGCACTCTAGACACATGTGTCTCAGGCACCTTTTTGGTTCTTTTTGATCAGTGACCCTGTTTTTTACGGTTTTTAAGGCCTTAAAGGTGGTTGAATGTTTGATTGACCCCTACTGACCCCCGTAAATTGGACGTCGGATTTTCTTTTTGATTATTTTGAATCTCGAACCACACCAAATTGTTGCCCGAGACGACCCTAGTCGGAAACTCTCTTTAAAAAATGTAAGTACCTACAGGTACTTAGGAAATGACACTTTCAAACATTTAGTTTAAGTGGATACCCTTTAGGGACGAAATATCCGTTGGAAATTTGGACGAGGGAAGCTATGCTATCTGGCTAGGTGTTAAAATTACAGTGTTGGAGCACATTGTTGGAAAATTTTGACGAACGGGTATTTTTTAAAAAAAATTTTGAATAAGTTTCACGTATTTCCAAAAAGCACCAACTCCTCAAGTCTTTCGTTCAATGCATCCATAATATTCTCTTGTTTCAGTTTCATGGAACCCAGGGTTAATACGATTCACATTGAGGTTTCGGAAAATCTCCACTATTTTTTTTACGCCGCGTACTTCGGAGATCCTTCCTTTTCTTTCAGGGCGAATTTTTCCAGCCCAACCAATTGCCGGTACTGATTTTTCATTGTGGCGAATGTTGACAAATCTAAGGGCTGTAAATAGCAAGTACTATTTGGCGGAAACATTATAAATTGGAGATTTGGGACTTCTTTTCTAAGTTCATGCGATGGACAGTAGTTCGTCATGAGTGCGAACGTTTTGCCAGGATACCGGAGTTTAAGAAAATTGAACAATCGTTCCATTTCCCACACAAAGATATTTCTTCTCCGCCTTTATTTTTCCATTCTTTTTTCTCTAGGGTCCCCTTTCTGCCACGAACGGTCCAATTCGTTCCCATTGTTTTTCAAATTATTGCCGGTGGGTAATTAAATTCTGCAGCATATCTTATAACTGGCACCATGGTGAATTTAGATTTTTCAGCGAATAGTTTGATTCGAATTTCAATAGCCCCGGCCTGATAGTTTTTTGAACAATCATTCGGCCGTGTTGCTTATTCCAGAACAGGGCACTCTCATCCAAATTGAAGCAGCAATCGGCCAGAAAATTATTTAATTTTATTTGCATTTCGCTCCTATAACTGACCAGAATTTCGGGGCATATAGTCACTTTATCACTTTTTCTCCGCGTGAAATTCAGCATAGTTTTCTCCATTAAACCACGAAAGTAACTTTTTGTAAAGTGGTACTTTTCCAATGATTTAAAATTATACCATGGTAGGATTTTTTTCGTTCATTCTTGGCCAAATACTTGAGATCGAACCAAGTAAACTTTCTTGCGTTCTTTTCAGTCGATAACCCAGTGATCAGATTCTTTAAAGGATAAAGTTAAATTAATTTAACATATAAAGTATTATGAGTCATAATTTATGAC
>SCLF01130628.1:0-10603 GCA_004367975.1 Mesochordaeus erythrocephalus
AAGGGCGGTCAAAATCACCTATATTCGACTCATTTTTGTCTTTAGAGGGGGTTAACTGTAAAATGAGGACCACTATGGAATTTCTGAAACCAGATTCGGAACCGCAAGGTCACACTCTATCAGACTAGCTAAGTCAAGTATACGTCTAGTCGAAAGCCTTTAGGGGTGGGGGAGGGGGACGCCTCTGGACAAATGTGTAATAGTTAATCAATATATATAATATTTGAAATATAAATTAAATATTATGTACAGCCTATAGTTATACCACCTTTCATTATAATTTTATTAGCCAATCAAAATGCGTGGCGAAGAGGATATTACCGACTAAGTAGTAGTAAAGCACTTATAATGCACTTTCGTTGTTTTTCGATCGAGGTTCGAACAATGGACGCCACATTTTCATATTACAATTATTGGTAAGCCTATGATCCTTTACATATAATACCTGCGTTTGCCGTTTTTTACGGGTTAACAATCCAATTTGCGCTCGTAGTCACCCTTCGTAGTCATATATCAGCTTTTCTAGAATACGCGGTGGGTTAATTATATTAACATAATGCATGTTAATTATTTAAAATATTTAGTATGGGTTCAGATATACTAATCTGTAGATCAGACCGGTCTTTTCCAGAGAAACATCGAAAGAGAAAAGAAACTCGCAGATATGATAATTCGATTATAACTGTGGATACCATTCCATCATGTTCACAATATGACGTGTGTCCGTTAAGTCATCAGCGTGACTTTGGTGAAATTAACAGACATTTTCCTATCATTACTTCTTGTGCAATAAAATTATTATTTCTTGAATTTATGTTTTTTCATGACTTCATAATGGATTGGAACTTCAGAAATGGGAGAAAATTCGGGCTTACCAAGTTATGAACAGTCTATTCAAATACCAAAAGAAGAACAACCTGAGTTACCGCCAGCATATAGGTAGGTTAACAATTTTACTTGACGAAATAAATGAACAGTGATGAGTTAAACTGGTCCTTAGTAGATATCAAATGTATTTGGAAAGTATTATTCCACTAGAAAAGGAGAAATGAAATATTTTTATTGGGCAATGTTATTGGCTTAAATAAATGATCACAAGGAAATATTCGTATAAGTATGTAAATTGCTATTCTAACTGCATTATGTTGTCAAAAATTGACAGTCAATTGCTGAAAGTGATACGGCTATGTATGGGTGATAAATCTATAGGTGGTAAGGATCATTTATCGATATAATTAAGTAGTAATCTGGTCGTAATTTAGTCATAGCTTTGTCATTTATAGCAATATATTCGCCCGTAAATTATGTATTGTTACAAAGCCATAGTCGATTCGATCCAACTTCTAACCGCTATAGTTCAGTTATCTGGAAATATGCTCCAAAGAGCAAAATTATTCTTCTGCATATACGCTATTGGATATATATATGATAATATTCCTACAATGTAATATTTTACACGGCTAACAAATCTGGCTCCACCACCCACTGCGGGGTCAGCTGATAGCTTAACCAGCTGTAGTGAGTGTTATAGAGTTTTGTATTTATTTTATTTAAAAAAAAACGTTAATTTTAACAGCTGGGACATGCCAGCTGACAGAACTAAATTGTGCTGGATTAATCAGACCCCTGGCCACCCAATAAATCATCGAAAACAAACTCCGATTATTTTTTATAAAGCTATGGACCTCGAAAGTCACATTCGAATTTTTAATGAACTTACTCTCGAATCTTAGCATGTTTTCTAAATCATAACATAATAGAAAATTGAAAAATTCCTGATTTTTGCCATTTGTTGTCACTACAAATGCCATTTTTGAGCTATAACCAGGGCTATAATTAATCTAGCACAATTTAGTTCGGCCAGCAGGGGTTAAAATTAATGTTTAAAAAAAATTGTGATTTGTATTTAGGGGGTTAACTATACGACGCCGTCTAAATTAGCATATTCTGAGAACAGCTTCGGAAGCGCAAGAAAAAACTCTATAACACTCACTAAAGTTGGTTAAGCTATCATTTGCCTCTGGAATCCGTAGCCTATAATCCGTAGCCTATAGCTATACCACTTATTATTATTGATATAGTGTTTTCTGCGGAAGTGTTATACATTTCATGATCTGCTCTTCTAAAAGATTGTAAAAGATGTAGATGATTATAAAACAATATCAATACGATTAAATTAAATAAATCGGTTTAATATGTATGATTGTATCTTAAATGGGCTCAACTGTAGTTAATCGAAAACTAGAAATTCCGGAATTCTGATATATGGTCTGAATTACAACCAAACCTCGGAAATACGTGAAATTTATACCGTTGAATTATTTATGGCACAAATGGCGCGTAACCAGTTTCTGCAAGTGCATTACAGTATCCGAATTTGGGCTAACCGCATCGCATTAATATTTGGACGATAAAGAACGTTGGATATAGAGCTTAAGGTGCTTAAGTAGAGGATAATTCTCAATAAATATTCAGGTCCAATCGTCCCTTGACCTACATATAGGGCTATACCGTTTTTGAGTAATGCTCTTTCATTCGTTGTACGTGGTTTTGACCTACAATTTCGTCATTTGAAATACTTATACAGATTATACTGTAAAACTCTTGAGTAGTATTCTAATGGAACTTAATACATAATAATAATTGTAATAAATAATGAAGAATGTTAACAGAAGCTGTCATTTTTAGCACAAAAGTAACTTTATTTTTTAGTGAAATTGTAACTTTAATTTTTATTGAAATTGAAAATTCAAATGAAGCTTCAAATAATTTCATGAAATCAAATCGCTGCAAATATTAGAAAATATTATTTTCTCGAAATTTGTCAGAATTGCATATGACGTCGGATTCTGTATAGTAAGATTGTGGTCTAGTATTTTGCTATCAGCTAATAATGCTTAATACACATGATATATAACTGTATCAATACAGTATGGCCCTGGAGTAAGAGTAAATATTGTTCGCTGTATGAATCTAAACCGTATACATTCTATAAAAGGTTAACACTTATTTTCAGCATTCGTCCATCTATTCGTACGTTATCAATTTTTGATAACCCATTCGCTTATCGATTTCCTTATCGTATTCCTTATCGATTTCCTGGTTTTAGCTTTTACCCTTAGTTTTATTCAATTTATATTGTCGTATTTTCTTAATTATTGGCTGATTTCAGAATCAACCAACATTTTTCATTAATGTAGTTGCTATCCGGTAATTAAGTAGCTTGCTCATTTGTTTCCTTAAATTTGAGGTATGTTGTATTCTATTTGTATTCTCACTTTTGTAATTCTATTCTCACGGGTTTAATTACTCCACCAACTCATTGTTTCCCTTAAACTTCTGGTAGGTCCATGGTAGCACTGTTTCCATTCGTTGACTGATTTTTTAATCAAATGTTGCTAGTTGCTTCTGAAGTTCGTGAACTTCGAAACTTAATTTTTCGAGTAGGTCATCCCTTTCGCTTATTAATTTCCCATTTTAAGTTTTCTCTGATTTCTATCGTCGCATTTTGTTAAGAATTTGCTGATTTCTGAATTAAACAAGAATTGAGGTTCATGAACCAGCGATTCGACAATTAAGTGTCAAAACTTTTGTTTCTAAACCTTTCAATTTTCTCAGTAGTTCATCCCTTTCGCTTAGCAATTTCCCGTTTTCAGTCTCTACCCTTAGATTAATCATACTTAGACCGTCGTATGTTGCTACGGATTCGCAATTATTAGTTGATTTGACGTCTATTGATTTGCCCTCTAGCTCAACTCGGTAGTTTGACAGTTCAAGTTGCATTTTATAATGGTAATTGGAAACCTTGACGTTTTCATCTTGCACTATATCGTATTACATTCGTTAAAATGAAAAATCCGACAATGGAATAATTTGGTTGGTCCTGACCCTTTTGCGGATATTGAGCAACCGTCTGCCACTGGATTATCAACATACATGCTCGTTCAATTAGATTTTTACCAGTTTCGGGTAGAAAACATTCTGTGTCTAAAATGCATAACAAGCTATAGTGGAAATTTTGGTGGCCTAATGGTTTGAATATGAAGTGTCTAAATGCCTAAACTTAGGCTTACGAAAGTGGTAAAAACCTAATTGACTCAAGACCGCCACCCGATACCCTTTTGGGATATTGGAGTAATTCACCAGATTCAGGTACGGGCGTCTCACTGTCGTTGCACGCATAAACTACGCGGCGTTCAAGGTGCGAATTTCCTAGACCAATAATAATTGGTGTTGAACCATAAACTTTGACTTCCGTATCGTTGAATACTTGAAATCGCATTTGTGGCCATTGAAGGTTACGCAAAATTGCCGTGGGAAATGGTTGTGGAATGCTAGAGACTTGTGATCCCGAATCGGTTAATAGTCATACCCCTTTACCACATAAATATTCACAGTAGAAAGCTTAAGTCCACAGTTAGATTGCACTGGGTTATTTTCGGCACAGAATGTGAATCATTGCTGTGCCCTCTATTCATTTGTTTTTTTGATAAACTTCCCCGCGTATTGTGTATGTCCGATTTTTTGCAAATATAACATTCCATGCGTGTTAGCGCACTGCATTTCCCCTGATTGTGCTCAAGTAGACCACAATCGTAATACCTCTAGCTTTCGTGATTATTGCGATAAATATCACTCACTTCCATTTACCACGCTTCGTCATATAATTGACTTGTTGTATTGGCATAACACACATGTTCCCATTCAATATTTCCGAACTGTGCAACTGTATTGACTTTAGGAACACAAGGGTCTTCGGTTAGACATCAAATGTATGCCGACCATCTTATATATTTCGACACCTTGCTCATATTGCTGAACTTCTTTGGCAGGTATTCCGTACGCTCCGTTTGGTCAGGTTCGCTGAATATATTTGCGCGCTTTGATTCTAACTGAACTGGATCTGAAAACGATAATTGATCATCATACTTCTATTAATCTTGAACAGAATTATCCCGACCTTAGCATTGGTTATCGCTTTTCGATAACCTCGTTAGATTTAAACTGAGATATATGTTAAACGTATAACATTCTTGTACCGATGAATATTAATCAATAGCCCATAATCAGATGCACTAAGGATAATCCTATCTATTATATATACAGATATATACTACATAAGAGTCACCAATGTTATGCTGCATGAATCCAAACCGTACAAATAAAATCCATATTACTAAAAGGTAAATATATAGTGATATACTTGTTTGCGGTATCCGTTTCCGCGTTGGTTTTCAGCATACTTTTTAGCCTCGGTTTGAATACTCGTTTACAATAGATGTTTTCACTTCACAGCACTAACTCAACTGTTTTAACTTTACAGTATTAATGTCTCGCGTTTCTTTTCGTATTGTTTAGTTAAACAATTTTATGTGTAAACTTAAAATATTTTTATAGTTGGTGATTCTGCCTGGATAATATTCCTCCTGTTAGGTATTTTAGTCTTAGGTTGTATGATCCCACCTACCCATTAGTTAGACATTTTCAGCTTCTATCCTATGTTTACTATATGTCTATACCTATAGACACCTATCCAAGTCGCCCACCCTCCAGGCAGCACCTAAACTTTTAACGACACTTAGCCAGTCTGATAGAGTTTGTTCTTGCGGCTCAGAATCTATTTTCAGAATGTCCAAATTTATACCCCTCGTACAGTTAACCTCCTCTAAAGACGGACATGTAAAAAAGACCTTTTTTAAAACGTTAATTTTAACTCATGGGTACATGGCAGCTCAGCGAGCTAAACGATGCTAGATTAATTAGGCCCCTGTGCATCCAATAAAAGCATCGCCAACATACTGCGATTATTTGTTTTAAAGCTATGGACCTCGAAAGTGAAATTGCCGAAATGGACACATTTATTCCTGTATTTTAGCTTCTACGACGTGGTTTCGAGTCGAATTTTTGGTGACCATAATTGGGATCGTGGCTAGGTTCAGAATTCGGGGTCGCTCCTCTGAGAAGAATTGGAGCTTGAGCCATGACGCATCGAATAAGCCAACTATCGAGCCATAACTGGGTCACGTGTTAAGAATTCGGGGTAGATCTAATGAGAAGAAATGTAGCTGTCATCCATGCGCATCGAATGAATCCAATTTCAGAGAAAATCGTACATTTTAAAATATTGCGAAATATTAAATTGCCATAAGATTTCACATTTTTAAACTGTCTGATTTTCCCTGAAATTGGACTCATTCGATGCGCATGGATGGCAGCTACATTTCTTCTCATTAGATCGACCCGAATTCTTAACACGTGACCTAGTTCTTACCCAAAAATGGGAGTTCCAAAAAAGGTACAAATTTGAAATTACACATTAGACACCCCTGTCAATATCGCCCCACCCCTTGAAGTGGGAACTGATAGCTTAACCGTATTTAGTGAGTCTTATAGAGTTTTTTTTATTGAGGTTCCGAATCTGTTCCCAGAATATGCAAAATAATACGGTGTCGTATAGTTAACCCCCTCCTATAGACAGACTTGAAAATCCTTTTTAATGTTAATTTTAACTCGCGGGCATGGTAGCTCACCGCACTAAGTTGTACTAGATTAAGTAGACCCTCGGGATCGTGGCGTGTTTTCTAAATCACAACAAAATAGAAAAGTAAAAAATTTGTGATTTTGTCACTTTTTGAAAATTTGCACTTTTGAAATGCCATTTTTGCGCTATAACTAGGTCACATGTTAAGAATTCGGGTGGATCCTTTAAGAAGCTGTAGTCATGGCGCGTCGAATAAGCCCACTTTAGAGCCAATCGGACATTCATCTCGAGATCACATTTTTGAGTTCCAATGGTTATAATTACATAACGGGTTAGGAATTTGGGATTAATCATTTGAGAAAAAATGAAGTAGACATCCGTGCGCATCGAATGAGTCCAATTTTGGGGAAAATCAGACATTTTAGGCCGGGGGTTAACTATACGACGCCGTATAAGTTTGCATATTCTGAGAACAGATTCGGAACCGCAAGAAAAAACTCTATAAGACTCGCTAAGTCCGGTTCAGCTATCTGTTCCCACTTCAAGGTATGGGGGGGGGCGATATTGATGGGGATGTTATACTAGAAAATAGATACAAGATTTTGTCTGTAGGCAGTTTCTGATACCTAGATCTGATAGGTTATTTAATACCTGTCATTTTCAGAGAAAATCGAGTTTTGTCACTAACTTGCGAAGAAATTTTAGGAAAAGTCACTAGATTGCGAAATAAACAAATGTGGGGTTCACGCCCCTCTTGTACGAATATGGTTAATTGAGGTATATTTTTGCTTAACTGGTTTAAACTACATATTGTTGGGCAATAATATAAAAAATAATTTTAAGACGCGAAATAAATAATAGAAATTTTACTATATTCTATTGAATCACAGCAATTATCACAGCAACAAACATTTAAAAGAGCGTTTTTTTATCTCATATTTTGTTTACTTAATTTTAAATAATGCAATTTTTTGGGCGCATGTGAGGCCAATTAAGACTATTTTCGGATTTGTATAAGCATCGTCTGCTATTACTTTATTTTATAACTTTAAACAAGTTCTTCAAACATTTTTTTTCAGTGCTTCAGTAAAATTACCTACATACGAAAAGGCTTGCGAAGAAATACCCCAGGCTATTCCGCGTGATGAGCCAACAGAAGAAACGCCACCTCAGGTTACTAAACTTTCGTTCTATTTGCCTAATTTGGTTTTCGTATTGGAATAATTGTATCTGTATTTAACTCCTGTGCGCCCTTTGAGCCTATTTTCACTCATCGACCAGTCTTTCGCGTTTTACTCAAACCTGAACAGAGCTATGTCCGAATTCCCCTACTGGGCTCCCCCTAAATTCCACGCGAATATTTTATGGAAATTTTAAAACCAAAGTACCACCGGAAGTCTTGAGAGTCACAGATAATTTTCGCGTTGGATAAATGTTAGTCAACAAATGACTTTAAAAAATCTAAGAGGCCCAATCCAAGATGGGGTGCCTAACAAATGACAATTAGAAGAGTTCCACTATTGTTCTATTCACGGCAGCTCTGTCTTACATATAAACACGTTGATCAGTATTTCCGGATAAAATTCTGTGGTGAATTTGAGAGAACTTGCGGTTCAAAATTTACATCCCGAAAATTGACTTCACTGTTTACGAACTAGACTTCATCATCTTACCTTATCGAGTTAACATTTATGTACGCAATAAAAGAGGAAACAAATTCTCGAGGTGTAATATTACACATGTGTCAA
Organism: Mesochordaeus erythrocephalus; assembly: GCA_004367975.1. NCBI lineage: Eukaryota > Metazoa > Chordata > Appendicularia > Copelata > Oikopleuridae > Mesochordaeus > Mesochordaeus erythrocephalus. The sequence goes on from SCLF01130628.1 coordinate 8,230, forward strand.
AATCGACCTCCCCTATCCCATCAAGTGGGAAGTGATCGGTTAACTAGACTTAGTGAGTCTCATAGAGCTTCCGACTCTGTTCTCAGAATGTCCAAAATTACACGGCGTCGTACAGTTAACCCCCCTTGAATGCATAACATGAAATAATCTGTTTTTGAAACCGAACTAAATAGTACTAGATTAAGTAGACCCCTCGGCATCTGATAACGGGATCGAAAACACACTGCGATGATTTCTTTTAAAGCTATGGACCTCGAAGATCACATTGTCGAAATGGACAAATTGACTTTGACCGTCCTGAAATATAGTTCTAACGCAGTTGTTTCGAGTCGAATTTTTAGTGAAGATACTTTGGGATCGTGGCATGTTTCTTAAATCATAAAACAATCGAAAAGTGAAAAATTCGTGCTTGGCCTTTAACTAGGTAACGTGTTACGAACTCGGGTCAGTTCTTTGAGAAGAATTGAAGAGTCATGACGAGTCGAATAAGCCCACTTTCGACCCAATCGGACATACTTCCCGAAATCACATTGTTTACTTCTAGAGGTCGATCACTTGAGAAGAAATGTAGCTGATATACGTGCGCGTCAAATGAGTCCAAGTTCAGGGGAAATCGGACATTTAAAAAAAATGTGAAATTTTATGGCAATTTAATATTTCACAATTAATTATTTTCACAAATTTTCAACAAGTGACAAAGCACGAATTTTTCACTTTTTGATTTTTTTTATAATTTAAGATACATGCCACGATCCCAAAGTATGTTCAGTAAAAATTCGACTCGAAGCAAATCTATATTTCAGGACGGTTTTGTCCATTTCGACAATTTGAGTTTCGAGGTCCATAGCTTTAAAATAAAATATCGCAGTGTGTGTTTAATCTAGTACTATTTAGTTTGGTGAGCTAGCATACCCCTACGAGTTAAAATTAACATTTTGTTTTGCAAAAACAGATTATTTCAAGTTCTGTCTTTAGGTGGGGTTAGCTGAACAGATTCGGAACCGCAAGAAAAAACTATCAGACTAACTAAGTCTCGTTAACCGATCACTTCCCACTTGAAAGGGTAGGGGTGAGTTGGAAACATGCGTATTATTAGCGGTGGTCGATTTTGGCGCCGGTTCCCAATTTCAGTTACTAGTAAAACTAGATTGTTCGTGTAGTTTTTGTTGTTAACCCCTACAATCGAATGTGGGCCATATGATACACCGGGCCTATTACTGCTAAATTAATCGAATACGGAGAACTATAAATAGTAAAAAAGTCCAGGTATTTTGCTGTGTTTCTTTTGGTACAATTCTGGAACCGGAAGTAAAAGCGTAAAATACTTGTTGCGTTGTTGATGCGAAATTATTCACGGTATACTACTAATCTAATAAACATGTGTTCATAATAATTTTCAAATAATTCATAAAAGTGAGTCTGGGTAGCAAGAAATCAGTTAACGAGACCTAGTAGGTCTGATTGAGTTTTTGCTTGCGGTTCCCCAAAACCCCTATTGTGAAATTTTGGTAATGAAAAACTTTGATCGTGAAGGCAAACCCTATAACATCAAATTTAACGGGTATTTGATAGATTTTATCATGGACCCGTTATGTGGGTGGGCGAATTTAAGTCAAAACTGTGATCTCGTGAAGTATGTCGGATTGGCTCGAAAGTGGGCTTATTCGCAAGCTTCAATTCTTCGCAGAGGACCGTCCCCGAATTCTTAACACGTGCCCAGTTATAGGTCAAAAAAGGTACAAATTTTCAAGATTTTTGTTAGAAATTATTATTTAGAAAACATGCCAAGATCGCAAAGTATGTTCAACAGATCGAAAGGACATACTCTATCAGACTCACTAAGTCTCGTTAACCGACCTTTTTCTACCCAGACCCCCTAGGTGGGGCAGTTTTGATAGGCGTGTTGTAGAAGTAAAATATCGCTTGGAAAACTCATCTAGTTCGTGATAATAGCCTTTCTGCAAATATTTCTTCATCCGAAAAAAGTCAAAATCCACTTCGCGGCAAATTTTTTCTGGCCACATAAATAGGCAGTATGAAGTATTATATCTAGTTCTCTCCGTTTTATTTAATTTTCTGTAAATATTAGTTGATTTGGATGAAACGCGCATCAAATTGAGCCGGGAATCCATATGATTTCTCAATATTGAATTCCGTCTTACACACATGTGTCCAGAGGTGACCTCCCCCCACCTAAAAGATTCACCACAGAGGTTAACCAGACTTAGCTGGTCTGATAGAGTTTTTTCTCGTGATTCAGAATCTGGTTTCAGAATGTCCAAAATTATTCTCCGTCCTACAGTTAACCCCCTCTAAAGACAAAAATGAGTCGAATATAGTTGACTTTGACCGTCCTGAAATATAGTTTTAATGC
>SCLF01130739.1:0-10597 GCA_004367975.1 Mesochordaeus erythrocephalus
TACCAACTGAGCTAAGTCTTCGACGTTAGTCGTCGTCGAGAATAGATATATCTTACTTCACTCCGAATACGCCTACACAACTACCAATTACCAGGAAGGAAACAGGAATAATTGGAACAAAAATAACCGAAAACCAACGGAAGTACGCTACAACTGTGGCCTTGTCGGACACAATCAGAGGGAATGTAGAAAGCTGAGACACATCCGATGCTATCTTTGCAATGAAACTGGCCACACGAAATACGCTGCGAGATTTTAGAAAGCGCACATCAGTATTCCCATCCACTGTTCCTACAAAATACAAAGCTATACTTGCATATGATTTTCTTAGCCTCGACTTAGCTAATGCAAATTGTCACAATTTGATTGGTGAGTTCTTTATCAGATGACAGAGTGGTATCAGACTTGCCCGTGTGCGTAAAATGTGAGCACAATGATAAAATGAGAGTTTCCAGAAGACTAAATGTGATAAGAGTCTTTGAGTGCAAGAAATCGTAAGCATGATTTCTATAGGTATGATTCAATACCTCTCTGTAATTATAGCGAGAGCTATACAGAGGTGAACCGGGGATAGACCAAGCGTGACAATAGTTTGAAAGAAATACTAAGTGACAAGTAAGAATTTTTCCCTTTGTTTTCATTGAACACCCCAGGAATAATAGTAAAAACCTGATAATAGTACCACAAAAATTATGGACCCAGAGGTCTATGGTGTGGCTCCGCCATTGTTCTAGAAACAGTACCCGAGCTCCGCTCAAATTTCTTCCTCAGAGCCGTATATTATTCTCCCGCTACGTATGTCATATTTTTGTTTCTTTAAATGTTTGTATTTCTGGACGACTCAACTCTAAGTAGCGTCCAAACTTTGGTGTTCAGCTTTTGATAGATTCTAATAACGTGTTCTTTAAACACATTTCGGCATTGACTCCGTTTCTCTCGTTTTCTGTTAATTTTCAAATTATGACGACAGTGTTGCTGCCGATTCCATCAGGCCTTGCTTTTCTCGTTTCCATTTGCTTTGGCTCCTCTTGTGAAGTCTCTGTACTGCTAGTTTCGATTTTTGGAACGTACCTATTAATTCCAGTTTCAATTTTTCGTAGTCGGACGATGTGGTCTATTTTAATGTCTCTACGCATTCGGTGGCTTGTCCCTTGAGTGTTAGCATTAATTCGAATGCTTTTTCATCGTTATTCAACGCCATTATTTACGCCATGTTTTCGAGAATTATGATGTGCTTTGAAAAATTTCTATTAGGTCTTTTGGTTGTTTTTGTAGTTCTATTGATTCGGAGTAAATATTCCGTTGGTATGGAAATTACGTTTCCTTCTTTCTTCTTTTTTCAGTTATTTGTGATCTTGTTATCTAGATTTAATATATATTTTGGGTCCCTAACATACAGATACATTTCCAAACCTATTGAAAGTTGCCGTTATTATACTTAGTTTATAATTTTTTATTTATATTGCCATTTTCAGCAAGATCATATGACATTCTGCTCAATATCTCCGGCGGGTATATAACGTTATCATTTTTAATTGTGCCACTAGTTTATATTAACTTTGTATTCTCGCAATTATGTTATTCACGTTAAGTATACGAATATATATATTAGTCCGAATGAGTTTTAGTAAATAGTTAACTGTCCAAATATATAGTAAATATCTACGTGGGAATGATACTCCTGATTAGGGTGACCAGTTGGGTTCGGTCATTTTGCAGGACATTTGCGGGTTGTATTTTGTAGTAGCATCTCAGAAAACCGACCTAGGTTTATTATTTAGACGATAGCTTCCTCTTATTGACAAAAATTGGGGCCTCTGGCTCCTCCATATCCCTAATACTAGTAAACGTGGGAGTTAAAAAGAATTAACTAAATCACATCTCTAAAACGTTTAATAAATCCAACAAATACCTCACATTCTACCATAATGAGCTCATAAATCGCTCAGTGAGTACTACGATCACTAAGCCATAAATAAAAGTTGTTCAAAATTTTAAAACCTTTGTTCCCTAGAAGCTATAAGATTTCCAGAAAATCGGAGAAATTTATAGAGCTAAAACCACCACCACTTCAACCAAACATCGTAACAGGCACTCAATAACTTTACCCAAAAATTCATTAAAAATAACTTCCACCCAATCTAATCATTGAACTACCAACACTAGCATAGCATAGACCTGAAATAATCTTGACATTCACTACAAATCTATAAAATATGCATTTAAAGTATTAGCCCTTAATTTAGTATCAAGTACACATTAAGCTGCATAAACCCGCATAGATTAAAACATAAAACAAACAAATAGACGTAACTCGATGTCGAAGCACAAGAAAATGGGAAACGTGCAAAAAACATTGCAGAATGCAGGCAACTATCAAACGTGTACCAACAGAGCCTCAGAGGAGGAATACTAATTAATCTTCACCAACCTGAACTAAACGAGCTCTACCCCCATCTGTTTCCAGTGTTCTAGCTACTGTTTATTATTTTTACTTTGTCACTCTCGCTATTCACTTTCTAATTCCTCCGTCGTAACGTAAAAATAATCCCTTACCTCAAATCTAAAAAATAATCCTAACCGTAGTACGGATCTGATAATGTGAAAATTTATAAAAATCACTGGAATCACTGATATTGTTTTTATAATCAGTTGGAATTTCTAAGTTCTGGGAGGTTAGCCTCAAACATTATCACGATTCTCGTGCTCAAAAAGACCTAAAATGTCGCGAGTTTAAGATATTTTTAAGAAAAGGATTATCTCTTATTTCCGATTAACCGGGAAGAGTCTCTACTGGCATAGTGTCTCGACTAGTCTCCATACTAGTGTCTCTACTGGCATAGTGTCTCGACTAGTCTCCATACTAGTGTCTATACTGGCAGAATGTATATGCTAGAAAAGTGTCTGTGCTAAAGAAGTCTCTACAGGTGAGCAGGGAGGGTCTCTACTAGCGAATTCCTCTACTAGCGAAGTGTCTTTTATGGAAGAGTATCTATGCTGACAAACACTGCTAGGTAAGTCTACTGGTAAGTAGATGAAGTTAAGTAGAAATGATCTCTACCAGTAAAGTGTCCATGCTGGTGTCTCTACTAGTAGAATGTCTCTGCTAGTAAAGTGTATCTACTAGTAAATATATGAAACTGAACAGTGCGTGGCTCTACTAGTCCCTACCAATCTCTACTACATGTACAGTGTCTCTACTGGTAAAACGAGGAAACAGAATCTGTCTAGTTTACCTATATATATGGAAGGACAAATGGATCTTTATTATAAATGAATGAAAATGAAAATATAGAGGATATCTATTAATATCAATGCTCTTAATGGTGGAGCAGGAACATTCTTATCGTAAAATACTTATTGATCTTTTCACCAGATCTAGATACAAGGATTACTCAAAGTTCGTGGGAGATAAAATTGTGGACGCTGAAAAAGAAAAGAAGTCGGAAAATATGCAAGGCAATACATGATTTCGACATACATATGGCGAACCACAGAGAGAAGAAACGATTGTGAGAATGGGGAATTTTAATAAGGATAATTTATCTAGCTTCCACTTGAATACAAGAAGAACGGAGTATAATCCCAATTTGGAAAGATACTCAGAAACCAGGAAAGCGGAATCGACACAAGTTAAGGCAGGAGATATGGGATAGAGGAAACAGATGGAAAGAAAGATTTCGAATACGGGGAGAATAGAGAATTTACAATGGAAACAGACAGTATGACGGGTGACGTGAGAGAAATAAGTTAACGACTCAAGTTAGGATCAAAGTAAAACTATGGTAACTTCACGATCATTAAAACGCGGATAAGCAAAAGCGGTAATGGGCACTTGATAGACAACCGAGGACCAATAAAGCTAACAACTAATCACTTCGGCCACTATAACTATGGAAAATGGTGCAACTTAACAGGGTTGCAGTCGTAAAATGTTAACGAGCTAGAATAAGACACGGTACTTCCTAGGCTCAAAAAAATTTTTGCTTGACAGAATATACTTTACTTGAATATACTTCAGAATTGTCTGTAATTATGAACTACTAACTGAAAACAGTCCGAATTGAGGTTGACCTGATTAACCAATAAGGACCAAAAACACGCAATAGAGAAATGCACAACCGTCCTCCTAGCATCTAATATAACCTAAAGCACTGCACGTATGGTAATTAATACTTAAAGTTCGCTACTATAGGTATATAAGATGGGATGTAAATGGGGACGAGAAGGGATTAATAGCCACCTGGGATTTGTGGGGATGGGGATTCCAGACTAAATGGATATTCCAAATTCCCGTCGTTCCTCAACTTGATTCGAGCACTACATTTAACATTAGCTTTCTTTATAGATCTAATGTCATGCGATTATTTATGGTTGCTTATTGAAATAGACTTTTACATATGATTAAAGACTCCAGCTTAGTTTGTGTGTACCAATTTGTACAACTGCACACGTCCGTGTTAAGCATTCCCATTGAATGTTGTATCTTAACCCGTACGCACATTTATTACTAGTATTACCCTAGAAGTGGGAGCTGATCGGTTAACGAGACGTAATGAGTCTGATAGTTTTTTCTTGGGGTTCCGAATCTGTTCTCAGAATGTCCAAAATTATACGGCGTCTTAAATCTAACCGCACTAAAACAGAACGTGAAAAAGATATTTTTTTTAAGCATTAATTTTAACTCCTGGGTCATGGCAGCTGACCGAACTTAATCGTGCTGGATTAATTTGGCCTGTACTCTGATTATTTGTTTTAAACCAGTGTAACTCGAAATTCACATTGTTTAAAATGGACAAAAATGACGTTGACCTTCCTGAAATTTAGTTTTTACGCAGCTGTTTGTCGAATGTTTAGTGAACATACTTCGGGATCTTGGAATGTTTTCTAAATCATAAAGTCAAAAAGTGAAAAGAAAGCCCACTTTTGGGCTGTAACTAGGTCACGTGTTACAAATTCGGGGTCGGTACTTTGAGAAGAATTCAAGCTGGAGTCATGGCGCGTCCAATAAGCGCACTTTCGAGCGAATCGGACATACTCCCGAAATCACATTGTTGACTTCAAGCGGCTATAACTAAATAACGTGTTAGGAATTCGTGGCCTATCACTTGAGAAGAAATATAGCTGACATCCGTGTGCGTCGAATGAGTCCAAGGGAAATTGGATATTTAAAATGTTGTGAAATTTAAAAATTCCCATAACTTGAGCAGAAACCATTTTTCGTACTTTCCCCCAGAACCGCCAGAAAAAACTCTATCAGACTCACTAAGCCTTGTTAACCGATCAGTTCTCAAAAGGCTTGGGAGTTGGGACGACTTTGACAGGTGTGTGGTGGTAGTTGTTCTGTTTGCAAGTTATAAGTCTACTTACATATTAGTAATTGAAAGTGGCCCCATCCCGCCCCTCTTGGGGATTCAAGTGATAGGTTAACGAGACTTAGCCAGTCCGATAGTTTTTTCTTGCGGTTGCAAATCTGTTTTCAGAATGTCCAAAATTATACTCCTTCGTACAGCTATCCCCCAAAAACCGCTGAAAGGCCAAAAAAACTTTTTTGTAAACGTTTATTTCCTTTAGAGCTATGGACCTCGAAAGTTACATTGCCAAAATAGACACAATTGAATTTGACCCTAACATAGGGTTTTTTGCAGCTGTTTTGAGTCAAATTTGTATTGAACATACGTGGGACCTTGGCCTATAACTGGGTCACGTGTTAATAATTCGGGGTCGGCCTTATGAGAAGAATTGGAGCTTAAGTCATGACGCGTCGAATAAGCTCACTTTCGAGCCAATCCGACATACTTCACGAAATCCTACATTTTTTGACTTAACTGCATAACGGGTCTATGAGAAAATCTATCAAATACCCTTAAAATTATAATTCACAATGAATGTTTTACATTACCAAAAGTGCGTACAATTATTTCTGCTCTAGTTATAGTAATTTTAAAAGTGAAATATTGCGAAACTTTAAATTACCATAACTTCAGAAGAATCAATTGTACGGGCTTTGGGTAATGTAAAACTTTGATCGTGAAGCCAAACCCTATAACATATGAAATTTTAAGGGTATTTGATAGATGTTCTCATAGACCCGTTATGCAGTTAAGTCAAAAAATGTGATTCAAAAGTACAAATTTTAAAAAGTGACAAAATCACTAATTTTTCACTGCCAACGTATGTTCAGTAAAAATTTGACTCAAAACAGCTGCAACTAACTCTCTGTAAGGTGGGGTCAAAGTCAATTGTATATATTTGGCAATGTGAATTCGAGGTCCATAGCTTTAAAGGATATATTCACAGTATGTTTTCGATACTTTTATTGGTGTAGAACGATTTAGTTCGATGAGCTGTCATGCCGCCAAGAGTTTAAATTAACGTTTTATAAAAAAAGGTCTTTTTGGCCTTTAGCGGTTTTTGGGGGTTAACTGTACGAAGGAGTATAATTTTGGACATTCTGAAAACAGATTCGGACCCGCAAGAAAAACTCTATCAGACTGGCTAAGTCTCGGTAACCGAGCACTTGCATCCTCAAGAGGGGGAGGGCGCCGCCTTGGATAGGCGTGTATGTAGCTGGTGTTATATGAAAATCAGTTTGGTTACATTTAATTCCATTGGACGTTTGCCTGTATACTAGGGTGACCAGATGGAAATTCTCAAAAAGCGAGACATTTTTTTAAAGTTGGGAAATAGCGCGACGACAAAAAAGTTAATATCCAGTCTACGTTTGGGAAAGAACTCTAAGAGGTTGTGCTTGTCCTAAAATTTTACTCTCTTGTTGTATACAATTGTATCAGGGAGGTGATCATCCCTTAAAAAACCAAAACGTTTTTCAAGCTACCCGTTTCGGTTATATGTTGGCAGTCTACGGTAAACATTTCTGAAAAGCGGGACATCCCAGTAAATATTTAAAAAAGCGGGACTTCCGGTCTTTGCGTCACATCTGGTAACAATACCGACTATCGTCTTTTAATGTAGCACAACACAACGAGCCGCCTACGTTTTCATTCCCTTTTACATACCTGGGTGGTACACTGAATTTACCCATAACCAAAGTAGTAGCGGTACCATGTTTTAGATTAGATTGTTTTGCAATCTGCTAATCGTTTAGGGTGATTTTGTTAGTCGGAATTTGGACGGATCGGGATGGGATCAACAAAATTTCGGCTTTTTTCACTTTTCAATTTTTTTATGATTTAGAAAACATGCCACGATCCCAAAGTATGTTCACTAAAAATTCGACTCAAAACCTCAACGTAAAAACTAAAATACAGGACTAAATGTGTCCATTTCGACAATGTGATTTTCGAGGTCCATAGCTTTAAAATAAATAATGGCGGTATGTTTTTGATACTTTTATTGGATGCCTAGGGACCTAATTAATTTAGCACGATTTAGTGCTCCCATGAGTTAAAATTAATGTTTTTTCAAAAACAGATTATTTTACGTTCTGTCGTTAGGGCGCTAACTGTGCGATGCTGTGTAATTTTGACATTCTGTGAACAGATTCGGAACCGCAAGGAAAAACTCTATTAGACACACTAAGTCTCGCTATCCGATCACTTGCGATCTGAAGGGGTAGGGGTGGGCAAGCTTGACACATGTGCAATACTTTAGTAAAATTCATCAACCCTTATATACTAGGTGGTATTTTGGTTTTTGGTTAATAATTGAAAACATGTGGTTTGCAACTAGAGCAAACCTTGAAGATGTACCTGTGTATATAGTTCTTCCAATTCTGGGTTATGACCACCATAATTTGAAAATGGTTTCGCGGTTTGGGTTGAATCAAATCCTCGTTGAAAGCCACGACCACCATCTCTCTCGTTTTTTCCAAAGTCATCATAATTACTATGATTATTACGAGTTCTCCCGCCGAAACCACCTGCTCCACCTTCATTTCCGTTATCATGACTGCGTTGCGCTGGGCGTTGGATAGGGGTATTGTTTTGTTCATAACTGGCAAAAGTACTTTGCTCTCGCTGGTTACCATTGTATTGTGCACCTAATAATATATATTTACACGCCAATTTATGAATAATTACGCCTTAACCAGTGGATACCCCAAAACCGATTTCCTAACGTATACCACGGGGGCCAAAACGTTTGGTTCGCCGAATCAGCCTACTTAATATTTCTGGTCGATACCCGGTTCGTTTCAAAGTTATGTTTTCAGTCTTCACTTTGTTCAAACTTCAAGGGATAGATATTGAGAAAAAATAAGACCACTGTCAATATTTTAGACTGCAAAAAATCGACATTGCTTCTGTGTATATTCAATAAAAATGTTGTGTGTGAATTAAGACACATATTTTCTTTCCACTTCAGGATTGTTACGAGGGCTAAGTATTGGTATAATTTGCATTAAAATCTAAGTTCTACAGCTGAGATAATTGCATTTAAAGTTTTCAAACCGTCTGGATTTTAGCCGAAAAGTGGGCTTATTCGACGCGTCAAGACTCCAGCTTCAATTCTTCTCGAAGGATCAGTTATAGCTCAAAAATGGAATTTAAAATTTTCAAAAAGTGAGAAAAAAAACATACCACGTTCCCAAAGTATGTTCAATAAAAATCCGACTCGAAACCAAAGCGTAAAAACTAAAATACAGGACTAAATGCGTCCATTTTGACAACGTGTATAATCGCAGTATGTTTCAGATACTTGTATTGGATGCCCAGGGACCTATTGAATCTAGCACGATTTAGTTCAGTGAGCTGCCATGCCCAGGGTCACCATATTTGTATTGTCAAAAAGCCGGACATTTTTTAAACCTCAAATATGGGGTGAGTTCCGTTTATAGAGCACGTGATGACGTCATCACTTTTTAGGCACCAGTTACGAATTCCCCATGAAAACGCCTACCAATTGAGTTCAAGAGCGGATAAAATACAAGGTTCAATAAATTTTCCATTTATAGAACACGTGATCATTCTGACGGAAATCAACACCCATATTTAATATTCAATTCTATTGAAAGCGTGCTACTAAATAGCGAATAATGAAATTTAACCTGGAAGCAACAAATGTGTCTATAGACAAACTCCGTAAATGATTAGTTCACCTCCATATATAGTTATTTTGTTGTCCATTGTCAGTCGTCTAAGGTTATAAGGCATAGTTGAAATATAAAGTACTAATAACAAAGCCTTTTGCGGTTATTTTCTGCTTACATATTTTAGTAGATTGTATTTCATTGTCCTTTGTCTACCCGTCCATATTTTGTTCTAGAGCTGATCTTTCTCAGCATTTTTTGGTTTCTCCACAAATAAGCATGAAGTTATTTGCAAGAAGTGTCTTTTAGATTATTTCTGGTGCGCCTGCAGGTCATCACTGTTGTACATTTCTGTGAATTTCGAGCTGGTCAAAACATTTCACATCATTCCAATCTGGTGGTATTCACATCATAACACAACTGGTCACATCCCTCATCAAGTCCATCTTTGCATTTTTGTGCCATTAGTCCCTTAACTTTAAGTGACATGAAGTTGTTGCTATTGCGTTGACGAATATTGGTGTGAATGCTACTCAGTATATTCTTCGCCTCGATAACGGAGTTGTTCTCCCTTTCCATTTGCTGAATGTGAGTGTGGAATGCAGTCATGAGTGAGTGCATGTGCCAGAGGTAGATCCCACTGAAGTGATTTTCCTGAATGCCTTGATTTTCCTGAATGCCGTGATTTTCCAGAATGCCTTTAAAGCTGGAAACACCTGTATCATCCGCTCAATACCTGCGAACAATGACAGCTACTTCTGTATTCAACGTCAAAAACACAGTATACCCTCAGGTTCTCAGTGTGTACAGTATATATGCTGAAGTACTGGTAGATTTTGAACATGTAGACTCAATGTCAATATCAATCGTGTTTGCCCCATGATGAACACAATTATTCAATATGTGTGATGGGTAACCCACACCGATCAGAGTCTTGTTCTGCAGCAGCCTCTTCAAATTTTCAAACACATTCGTTCCCCCTTCATCACGTCGGATTCGTCCAAAATTAATGTTGCAATTGCCGCCGGTAAATACAATACATTTTCAGACAAATTGTGTTTTGCCAATGTTTCAATGAGGTATTTTGAGATGGTCTCTGGCGTCTCATTAGGTGTGACCTTCACCTCTATCAGTTTTGTTTGAACACCATACTTTTTCCAGTCAAAGTACTAGATTATGATTGGGAATATTTGCACTGCTCCGTGGTTACTCCCATCTGTAGAAACACCAGTATTGGATTTCATTGAGTGCTTCACGCGCAACTTCATCAGTGTGGGACGCTATAACACCATTGACCATGGCTTCTGTCTTAGTGCGGGCGCTGCTAAATGATCTAGTTCATGACCAACTACTTGCACCATACTTCCTGGATATATTTTTATAAATGAGTAGAATTCGTTCATCTACTAACTTCAATTTCCCGTTCAACACCCTGTTATTACCTATTTTGCTCGTTCAACGACCTGTTCTGATTATTTAATACATAATAACGTAATTCATACATTAACCAGTGGAGACCCCTTAGGGAACTTTGTCCCCTCACACCTCAATTACGCTCTTCTTTCGCAGATATCTGGAGAACAAATGGATGGATCTGCTTCAAATTTA
>SCLF01130850.1:0-10597 GCA_004367975.1 Mesochordaeus erythrocephalus
TTGTTTTAACGAGTGTGTGTCGGGCGACACACATTCGTGCGTAGGCCTAGTTTCATTATTCTTGCGTACGGGTTAATATTCAACTAATCTGGTCTAATACGTTACACTTACAGCACTTATAACCCGTATATATAAAGTGCACTAGAATAGACGTATAAATACGTATTTAGGGTCGCTTGTCTGGAATCCACCTACTATTACTGATAATAGAGGTTCCGTATATTTCAATGTCGTTTAGAAGAAAATACAAAGAAGACTTTGGTTTTATCCACTTCTCAATTACAACATTTTTGTAACAATTTTTAGTTTAACACCTAAAATTCATTATCTTAACCGAGAATCACAAACAATTGTTGCCCGTGAAGATTCCTGGTATGCAGCTTTTGCCGAAAAGCTTGTTGCGGGACCATAATACTCCAATTATGAATATTGAATACATATTGAAGTAAAACATAAAGTTTTAAACCCGAAAGTTTCATTTACTTCCACCTTGTGTTCTCAAGTAATAGCGACGACTAAAATCACTGTGACTGAACAAAATAGAGAAAAAACTCTTTCCGCTTACTAAGCAAAGAATTTCAACAACCTTGTGCTGTGAAGAGGTCAAACCTGATCATTTATTAAACCGCAGCTAACACCAAGGTGGAATCCTATAGAGTTCAGTGACCGGTTATCTTAACTGGTTAGAGCGTATCACATGAAATCATTAGGTGCTGGTTCGAGTTCGGTATCGAGTACAAAGGTCTTCCCTATGAGTATAGCGGTTGACTTGCAATACATATCCGTATCAAATGGTGACCACGAGGCGGAATTACTGATGTGGAAGTACGGTGTGGAGATACTGGGAATTATCATGAGGATTATCTCCAGGATAATAAGAGCATTACCATAGGGGATCGCATGATAATCATATGATTATCTATCGGGTTCTATCTATCGGGTTATCTATGATATTTAGAAAATATTTAGAAGATATTTAGAATATTTAGAAATAATTTATTAATATTTTGTAACATGTAAATAACTAATTTTAGTTCAGACTGATTCGGAGCATTTATGAACTTACAATTTCGGTTTTTCTGAAAGAAGAATCTGTCTTTTCTTCAACTTCTATTTTTGTGTTTCTTCCGAATTCATTGTCAGTCATATATTTAGCAACGAAGTGTATGTACCCTTTCTTAGCAATAGGTCCAACAGTTGAAGAAATCCGGGTTTTTCAAGGGGAACGAACGATGCTTCTAAATTTTCGTACCTTTTATCGACAATTTAGCATGGAGCATTATCTAACAATAAACTTCATTTTTTCCTGGATATTTCTGACGAAATATACTTCTAAGCGAAATATTTCATTGACCATTCAAGCTGTTAGATTAAGTATAATACGCAACGTTGGCTAATCCTCTTATTTCTTTGCGAAATATTTGAGTCTTTTTATACGCCCATTTCACGATATCCTACTGGGATCTTACTGATTATTATATCCAAGTAAACACTACTTTGAATCAAAACTTCTAAAATTAATCTGGGCAGTGTGTCATGCTGTGACCCATGTGAAAACCCAGTTCTGTGTACTTTTGCCACAACGAGTGTATACAAATGAACTAAGGGTGTGACAGCGTTACAGAGTGACAGCAACATAATGATATAGGAGGTATTACAAGATAGTACTACATCAAGACTGTGAGACGGAAAAAGTACCGCGGGTGATGAGGCTGCTGGTTCGAGTTCGGAGTCGGGCACAAAAGATTGCAATACAGACTCGTATCAACCCAAAAAAATGTTCTACAAAACACAAGTAAAACCAATTAATTAGTAACTTTATATAAACCCGCCCGGCTCTGATACGGGTGTGTATTTCAAAACAACTACTATACTGAGGTAAAACCTTTTGTGGTCGACACAGGGCTCGAATCAGAAGCTTCATCATTTGTTTATGATACGCCCTAACCAATTGAGCTAAGTGAAATTGGACTCCAGAAGATTATACTTATAGATATTCCTTCAGGTCATATAGAATATAACTGTGGTCTCCTAATAAATTTTAAGCAACTCGAATGTGACAAGATTTGTTTTTACAAATTTAAAAGTTCAAGTCATCATATGATTCTACACGGTCCAATGTATGTTCATGCACATGAGTATTTCTCGCGTTTTCGATTACGTTCGAATAATCTCAAACATTTCTAGTTACGGCGTACTCTGCACAAAAGCATACTTCGCTAAAAAATATTTAGCAACATCAGCTACGTCATTGTACATTGTTCCATTCTTATCTGTTATTTCACTTGTATTTCCATTCAGATATTGTGTAATATGTCCAGTGTTATATACGCCCATTCGATATTAAATACCTTACTCATTTTTGATACTGCATTATTAACCTTCCAACGTTACTAGCTAGCTGAATTATACTTCACTGAATTCGGTTTTAATTAATGATAATGTGTACGCCCGAACTTATCATATATGAACCTTTTCATAACACTTCAAAGCTGAGCACCTCAGTTAGTTTAAATGGAGTCCGCAAATTGCCAACCTCTTATATCCCTTTACTGTTTTTTTTGAGAAAC
The DNA here is from genome assembly GCA_004367975.1 of Mesochordaeus erythrocephalus. Classification (NCBI taxonomy): domain Eukaryota; kingdom Metazoa; phylum Chordata; class Appendicularia; order Copelata; family Oikopleuridae; genus Mesochordaeus; species Mesochordaeus erythrocephalus. The sequence continues at coordinate 2,571 of SCLF01130850.1, forward strand.
GGGATTGATACTCAACTGTACTCGTGGAAATGAGACGAAATAATGATATAAAGTTTAACATAAGGTTCCCCATATTAATTCTCGACGTTATCGGCCTTAAATTATTATTTGTCGAGAGGTGTACCGGAGGTTATGTTAATATGTAACAAAATTGAACTTCAGATTAAAACGCGTGGCAGCCCAGACTACTGAACTCGTAACTTTCGCTGAATGTATTTATATACACAGCCTGTATCAACCTGAGAAAATAGTAAATATGTTTTTACAACTCAGACAAAACTTCTTAACAATCTTGTTAATTAAATTCGGTTTACGTATTTGCTAAGTTCATAATCGTTTGTATTTTCTGTAGTTCAGCATGCTATTTTTATATTAGTGAAATCCACTTCTTTCGTCTGGTAAACTCTTATTGTAAATCGATGTTTATTTATATACAGGAATATGAGAATGGGAAATATTGTATTTGTATATCTTAGCTGAATACTAACTGATTATTGGATTGTAAATTCTTCTTTTATACAATGCATGCATCTAGTGGTGCGCGAAGCATCTAGGAGTAATTGACTTGCTTAACAGATGTTGAAATGCAATGCTGCGTAAAGCGTGATATGGGCATAGGTGTAACGTTTAATTGGCGTAGGTTTCCTGATATATAATAATATATAATAAAATTATATAAAATAGTATCCGGCTATTTATGCGCTGTAAACATGTAATACAATTAAAATTATTAGTTGATTCAGGGTGTGTATTTAAGTTCAATTTTGAAACACATTAAGCTCCACTTACCATAAGCTCCACTTATCGGATACTCAATGTTTGACTTACTCAATTATTAATTTAGTTTTCAATGGAGCTCGCGATAAATTATAATTTAAAACCAACGTCGAAATTGAATATGATGAACTTCATATAGACATCGTCCTCTTTACCCAGGAGCGACCTAGAGTATCGCCCCGTTTCCCGAAAACACAAAAGAGTGCCTTATCTGTTTCCTGGTATGGCCGCTACCTATCGAAACGCCCAAGAATGGATATGGCGATGACAATGGAAATAATTTTCTGTTAACGTATCTCATTAAAATTATGTCTATCTCTGAAGACCCCTTTTTCTAAGTTTGTCTCAGGCACCATTTTGGCTCTTTTTGTCCGCAGAGATTAATCCAATTATTTCAATCTCCAGAATTCGAATATACGTTTTGTTTTCAAAACCGTCAAGGATGAATATGCGTTGATACCATACAGTCTTCAATAGATTTTATTCAAAATAAAACTGGTGGTGAAGTACAGAATGCCTGTAAGACGTATGTTAACCTCTACACACATGTTTGTGTACTTAAACACATATGACTTGTTAGAGTGGTTATAGACTGAATTTTCCAATGACCTCCATTTACCGATGACCCGATGACCTCCAACCTAAAAATTGTTCCGATTGATACCTACACTTCTTCGTTCTAAACTTCTTACGGTTACCGAATTACTTACTCTTTCGTTATACACGTTGTTTGGTCACAGGATACTTGATACCCGTACTACTGCTGCCTGCAATAACTAACCTTTTTTTAATTGAATACATATATTTTTAATTCATTTTAAAAGTTTTTAAAACTTCTAACATTTATTCAATATTTATTCGATTTGATTTGTTTGAAATATTGAATTAACTATTAGGTTGGAACCGTGGTATAAGTACGTCCGAACATAGTTTCAGGCGTTCTCGGTTGACTAACTTGGCGTCATGGGCCTCTAGCGTCTCCACATCCTTCGATTTTCCCTACTGCCAGAGACCAAATTACCGCTTTTAACCCATTTAGGTTTCCTTCGCCCACTGGATCCAAATTAACCCCCGGAGGGCGCAAAAGTTATATTTCTAATTTAGGTGCCCTAAATGGAAACTCATTTTTCTATGTTATTTATCATTTTCCTTTTTTCATTTCCTTCTGCCTCCTTCCATGCCACGGGACAGTTAGTAATACGTGGCGATTTGAGTCAAAACCAAAGATTATTAGCCTTAACTTTCGGTAGTCAAGGCTTTGGACCCCCTTTTTTGAATTTCCTTCTTCCACAACCTCCACAAGGTGGGGAAGGAGGGGCCCAGGAGTGAGACGGAGACAAATGTTTTTGAAAATATTTTAATTTTTACAAAATTTTGAATATGTGCTATTTTCCATTTCTCCCGATTTCATCACGTCCGTATACAAAAATTTTAGAAATTCAATTTTTCAAATTTGTCTCGATCCATCGTTTCTGCTATTTTTGATAGGGCAGTTACAAAACATGCTGATACATTTTTAAGCATTGCAAACAAGCAAATTTCAAAACCAGATCTTAATTGTATATTTTATAATATAAACTTTCCATATTATACGGTATAATAAAAATGCCAACTGAGGAATGTATATAAAAATGTGCTTATATAAAATAGACAATGTAGTTTGCAATCGGCTAATCGTTTAGGCTTTTTTTTAGTGGATTGAAATGGGACGAGTGGATGGGGACTTAAGGCGGGATCAACCCATTTACCTTACTAGTGAGTTTTGGGCATTTTGCGTGAACATTCCAGAATTTTATCTACTTTGGGTGCGATTTTCTGTCCAAAAATTATTAGAAACATACAGAATGTTTATCATCAGTACTACTTTGTCGAATCCAAATCAAAGACCCTAGCTACTTCAACCGTAACGGCCTAGTCTCTACGAGTTGCACTTAAATACGTTTTAAATCTAAAGCACGATGTTACTAGTATTCTGAAAATCAGTATAAACGAGACTACAACGAGAACAAATTAGAACTATAATATAATCATAATTAATTTTATAATGTTATAAGGTAATAACTAGTATCATTATACATGTGGTGAATAAATCTTATAATGGAACAGTACTAGTCTAATTTGCTGAATAACCTAACACCCTGACGTAAGCCTGATGCTTACTGTCACCTCCTACGCTTAAATGTATATTCCTACAAGCATAACCGACAAATAGTAACACGTCTGCGGATTTGGGATATTGGCGTAAGACGGAAAGGCTGATCAAGACCGCTCATAGTTATTTTTCGCCCGAAACAGCATTTCTTTATAATGTGAAAGCTTATTTTAAAGTGGAGAATAAGGTTCGTTTATGAATAATCTCCCTCGATTTCCTTATTTTCGTAAATCTAATAGCGTATAAATTTTTAATTCCCCCGAAAATAAGAGATTTATTTTAGTTGATGATGAACATGAAATTAACTATTGAAACCTAATATGGAACCCTCAATTATGGAGCAAATCATGGTCACACCGTTGCAACAGACTTTGCTGCAAGACCCATTATACTCCAATCTGTAATAGGTGCTACACTTAAATTTGAAATGAAATTACTATTTATAACATCAAAATATAATTATTGAACCTAGTTAAAGTCTGCCTCATTTAGTGTTAGTGATATAAATAAAAAATGTAAAATACGAAAATTTTATTTACCGCCAGTGGTAAATTTAATCATTTTTAGAATGAAACTTAGCTCATTATGTCATTACCTATTAAATGATAGTCAACATGACATACTTAGTTATGCGGTCATTTTGACCACAAGTGTCCATGCCATGACCTGGACATCTTTTTGTGGTGAAGTCTACACACACTGCCAAATATCAGGCATCCGTCTTGATTTTCAATTCATACATTTAGGCCAGGGTTAAGTTAAATGTTAGGTTTATAGCGGGTTTAGGGCTAGGGATAGGTTTATTATTAGGTTAAGGGTAAGGTTTGGGTTTTCTTTAGGGTTATATTTAGATTATGGTTGGATTGAGTTAAATGTTTTGTATGGAATTAAGTTTAGGATTAAGTTTTGGTTTATGGTTAAGTTTATTATCAGATGTGAGGCTAGGTTTAGGGTTAGGTTTAGGGTCAGGTTAAAGGTCAGGTTTTGGGTTAGGTTTAAGTTTGAGGTAGTAAGTTTAGGTTTGATGTTAGGTTTAAGGTTAGGTTTAGGTTCATTTTGTGGTTTTTATAAATAAACATACTAAAAGAACAGTATTCGAAGATATAAATTTTAAAATCGGTTCGAAAATTATGTTGATCGAAGGTGGTTGTCACATACAAATTTAAGACACTTTAACACCGAACAAACTCTACATGATATATCCTGCTACACTTTGGAAATCCAAGTCTTGAAATAACAAGAATTTTGTATACTGTGAGTAAGGTTGAATCCAAAGTAGCGAATTTAAATCTAGTGAACTCGTTTGAACATAATTAGTGCGAAGTCCTAATTGGCTAACTAAATGCGAATAATCTAGTTAATGGCTAATTAACTAGAGAGACAGTTTTATATTTCGTATTTCGTATTCTATATAACTTTCATTTACCAGTTAACATTACCAATCATCATTTGCAAAATGATAAAAAGTTTTTCAGGTGTTGTCATCAGGAAATTATGCGAAAATTATGTAACAATAATATGGCAATTGTTACACGCCGTGACCACAATTATAATTGAAACAATGGAATTGTATCCTGGTAATAATATATCCTAATAATAATATATTAGTAATAATATGTCGTGACGCCACTGAAAATGGTTGATACATATATGTAGATATGTTCTTGCCGTGACGGTGTTCGCGTCATGACCATGTCCTCGTTGTAACCGTGTACCGGCCGTAACCGTATTCTCATTGTAACCTTGTACTCTTCGTAACCGTATGTGTTATCTTTATTATTTTATACCTTGTAACGTGCTTCGTGAGCTCCTTCGGCCTACAGTCTGGTTGATACAGCTGCGCATTGGCAGGACATGTGGGCAAAATTATGTGATGTAGGGCACAGTAACTTGGGTAAATCGAAATAACGTTAAATTCAATAATACTTTTCATTGAACAAGTAGGATCAGACTGTTAAGGTCAACAGTGAAGCTCTACCAAATAGTAACATAATAAACGAAACGGAACCGAATCCCTTATTGGCAAACCACGTATCCGATACACCTGGCTGTTCTTTATATATACTCCGAGTCGTTCACATAATGTGTCAAAATATACAGCGAATGAGAATATACATATGTAAAGACATACAATCTTAATATATACAGGCCACTCATTGGTAATTATAATATTTCTAAATACAGCTTTCCTTAAATGCTGTTTCGAATTCACTAGTTTATCTATCGGTTTTAGTTTATAAATATCAGCATATAGTAAGAGCATCAGAAGTGCATATTGGGAACTAAAAAGTGTTTTTTTCAGTCGTCTAACACAACATATTTTCTACCTGGATGATGTCAATAGATGATTCTAAGAAAATCACCAGGACTGCATTTATCCACAGAAGTTAACATATAAATTTAGACTGGGATTCTAGGTGGATCGATCAATTAACGCGACCAAGTATTTTGAGTCTAATAAAATTCAATGAAAAGTTTAACTAGTAGATACCACACCTGCATCATTTGACAATCGGGGTCTCTCTTTCTCATTTTCTCGAAAACATTGTATAGAACCTTCTTTAATTTTGCATGATTATCTGGCTAGTTAACGGTCTTAAAATTCTATTAATCGTACTTTCTAATAAAGTATGAGAAACCATAACATAATTTCATTCAAATGCAATATTGTCAGTCACAAAATAAGCCTAGACAGGCAAGAATGGCTCTCCGTGTTTACCTTTTAGACATCTGTCACTGTCTCGCTCCCTACCTCTCTTTTTATCGATCAACAGTCATTTTTCCGTATCACAATACTAGAGAATTTAAGTATAGGTAAATTTCAAATGCAATCGAAGTCTTACAGCTGAGATAAGTACAGTTGCAGTTTCTTTGACATGGTAAGTGCCAGCTAAAGTATTTGAAAACCCTGTAATGGGTTAAAATTTGAAGCAGGTACGTTAATTTGTTCTCGAGATATCCGCAAAATATGAGTGCTCGTGGACGTATACAGTGTCAATTTTATGCCAAAATAGATAACCATGAATGTGAGCCATGATTTTAGAGCTAAAAGAGATTACCACCAATGTTTTTTAGACAAAAAAATGATCTTTGTAGCGCGTCAGGTGTTAACAGTACACTAGGGGTTAGAGTTTAATTTCCCGTTGTTGAAACGATGATATCAACAACAGGAAATTTATAAAAAATGCTGACTAGAACATCCTCCAGGACAAAAAACACCCCTAGAAAATAAATGAAAAAAACCTACCACACGAAGGCGCAACGCACGACAGGTCCCACCACTGACGCAAAGCTACCTTATCTATTCCCCCCTTGTGCCTAGCATCCAAGTCGGTATATAAGCTTGGACGGCCCTGTATTAATCAATGATCATTATTTGTATGAATATAAAAAAATATATATGTATACCAAACCCACGTGTAATTCCCGCTAGAGACACCGTTTGAGCCCGCAACCAACCACCACAATTCCCGTAATCGCTAATCCAATATATAGTGCACACGAGGGGGACAATGTACTAGAATACCCAAGGAACCCACTGGTATCTAACCTGGGATGGGAGAAGATGAAGTAGCAGATCAGGGGTTAACAGTACACTATGGGATCGAGTTGAATTTCCCGTTGTTGAAACGAATACATCAACAACTTTCGACAATGTGACTTTCGAGATCCACAGCTTTAAAAGAAACAATCCGGGTATGTTCTCGATGCTTTTACTGGATGCCCTGGGTCTACTTAATCTCGTACAATTTAGTTCGGTGAGCGGCCATGCCCCCATTCACCACTAACCCTTTTTTCAAAACTCAAAAACAAGAACGTGGTGCGTTAAAGTGAGCTAGTTCGGAGCAGAAAAAGTGGTGCGTTAAGGTGGTCTTGGTGTGTAAAGTTGACACCTGGTGTAATTGTAAAGTCTGGTAATACTCATTGCATCATTTTTAGAGGCCAGAGAGACACATATTTTCGCTAAAAAACATTTTAAATCTAGAAAATTTACTCAGCTCAAGACAAAAAATATTCATTATCTGACGTAATTCGTAAAGTTTTTACACCGTATTTACGATGGAACAAGTCTCGCTAATAAGACTGAATGTTTTCGCATAAATTATAACATGTTACATAAACACCGTTGTTCTAAACAGCCGACAGTCATTTATTTATCGAAGTTTTATTCTCATGCCTCGATTGGTGAAACAGATTAGAACGACGGACCTCTCACAAGGACTGTATTAACTCCTGTGAAGCGTTTTTGGAACACATCTCATGTGAACCATTTTGAACATTCTAGACTAATGATTCATCTTTAGCCAGTGGAGACCCAGAGCGACATATCCTGTGGATACCCTTTAGGGAAATATGTCCCTACGCTCTTCTGTTCCATCTCAATTCAATAGGGAGCAATATTTTAAGTTGAAAATTTGAACGAGGTAAGCTATGCTATCTGGCTATTTAACGTTGTTAAAATTATATTAATATTACTTACCGATAAACGTGAAATTTCATTCAAGTAATATTTTCTCGATCAAATAATATGCCGAAAAATTCAAAACATTCAGCGTTTCTAGCTTAATAATACATATTTATTATTATAAAATATTAGTAATTATTTGTCAGTACTTTTAGATTTTATTCCTCGTTAATCTGTATTGGTCTCTCTATTTTCCAAGGTTAACATGTCAATCAATATTTATCGATTTTTAGTTCTCAGATATTTAGCCGATTCCCCGATATTGAGCGATATGGCCAAGGTTCTCACAATTATATACTTATAAGACCACCAGCTAAATTGAAGATTTTATAGAGACAGTCGAAATCATTTTCGATGAGCCTGAAGAAATTGAAGTTGATTTGGAAAATGCAAGTGAGCCAATTACCGAGATAGAGTTGTATGTCGAACCGGAAGATAAATTTTTGGAAAACCCAAGGAACGAAGGGCGTGGTGTTCCTAATTTTTAATATAATATAATTCCGAAACGAAAGAGACGATACTGGAGAAAATTTTAACAGGTTCACCTTATATTCACTAAAAATACGTAACCGCACTATACGAACGTAATTTGTTTTCCATGTCACGAAGTATACTTAAAAACATTAATAAAAT
>SCLF01130961.1:0-10596 GCA_004367975.1 Mesochordaeus erythrocephalus
TATTTTTTAATTTTTAGTCGCACTTCCAGTAACACTTCCACTCTAAAAATGTCCCAATAATACCTATGTTCCATTTAGGGGTGTGGTTTCAACGGTAAATTCTGACCCACCCCAAATTGCGAAAAACGCGAAACAAAATGATCGTTAGCGATTACAAAACCCTCTTTAACTGTCTAATTGTTAATAAATTATCAAATAGAATGAAATTTGACAAAACATATTGGAAGGGTTAATCGAAGACTTGCTTACACTCCTTCCTAGTTTTTACATGAAACGTAGTTTACGCATCAAAAACAAGAATTCGAGTAATATGCTAAATGGAGATCTTGGGAGTCAATAGTCTTAAAGACGTTTAATTAAAAGAACGGTTATCAAATCGTATTTTCTTATTTTTCAGTCTTTGTGAATGATCTATTACAACTGTTGAAAATTTCGTGAAATGTAATAAAAAGGTCTGTTGTTAACTATGTTAGCTTTGCCGACTACAAAGCACATAAGGTAAGTTTCGGGCATAAATATAAAAGTCAAGATTTATAACGCATTCAACAGAGGCGTGTTAGTTTAGTGGGAGAATAGCGGACTCTGAGTACGTTGGCCCGGGTTCGATCCGCGTGATGTTAATATATTTTCAAGTTATAAAATTAGTCATTCTGACATTGGCCATAAGCTAACAAGTATAAGAATTAACTAATTATTATAATTAATGATCTCGATGCATCAACTGTATAAATCAAATATATGAATGACTATAGAGAAATTCGTTCACTAATACCGTATGAATGGTCAATTTAAGGCCAAAATTGATGGCTAAACATGTGAGCTATGTATCTAAATCAAAAATAGATTACCACCAATGTGAAATACTAACGGAAAGTCACTGTTCTCCAAAAATAATTGGAAAATGGCCTTGCGTTAGTAATTCAGAATGGTGGTCATCTATTATGGCTTTAGATTACGGATTATATTGCATGTTATCTCCCCACAAAATTTGTACTAGCCGTGGAATGACAGGCGCCATTCGTTATTTAAAATGATAATTCTAATAATAACACACTCGAAATCTCCATCTTATCTTTTGGGGTTCACCTTGAAACCCAAAAACACCGAAACATTTTTGTGTGAAAATCACGTCGTTATTTTACTTGGATTGATTCTGAGCGAAAAACATGATCAAACTTTGTGTATCATGCACATGTGTCAAAAGTGCCTAAGTAGCAAGAGGTCGGTTAACGAGACTTAGTGGGTCTGATAGAGTTTTTTCTGGCGGTTCAGAATTTGTTTTTAGAATGTCCAAAATTATACCCCTTCGTACTGTTTGACAGAAAGGACAACACAGGGGAAAGAAAAAATCACGAATAGGGCAGAAACACGACAATGTATACCTTTGGCGTAAAAACCACTAAAAATGAAAAATTTTAGTGGGGGTATGATACACCAAGGGAATGCACAGGAATAAGGGAAACACAGCTAGAGCACGAAATAGTACAATGGAGAAAGTTTTTTTGATAAACGCCGTGGAAATACACTGAGAAAAGAGAGAAAGTTGTCAAACACGCTCCCAGCCCACTGAGGCAAAACATGCTAAATAGCCTTAATTCACCGGACACCCCCCCAATCTGGTGTTAAGTATCGTGCATGCCATTTTAACGGCATTTTTAACGGCATTTTTCGAGATATGATCGAAAATTTTCGAGAAAGACATGGAAAATGGGCAAGGCGAGTTTTGCAGAATGAAAGAAAATTGCCGAGATTGGACATCAGGTTCGGCAGCTATGCAGAAAAAGCTGTTTTTGGACCCTGGTAAAAATGGCTATTTTGCGAGATATGGAGTCTTATAAATAGAGAAAAAAGTGGTACCCGTGTCCAAAAACAGTTATTTCTGCATAGCTGCCGAACCTGATGTCCAATCGCTAATTTTTCTTTCATTCTCTCGAACAAGGTCCAGAAGTTCCAGAAGTTCCAGTTTCCAAGACGTTACTGCCATCGCTTGATTAGACTTATAATTTCCATCTCCGAACTCAGCTCAAGAAATGTTCACTGACGATGGAATTAGGACTGAACCAAGTCGAATCAATTCAGTTTGCTCGAAATGTGATTTAGATTACATGTTCAACACTGATGAATCTGGTGTTTTGTCGCTTTACGGTCTGCCCGGTGGTCAGAGTCAATGGAAACCTAGATGATTACTTGCCCTGTGTTATCACAAAGTCAAAAGCTACAGAATGTGTAGGGTCCAGTGGAAAAGTTCTTGGATGAAGAAAGAAATTTGGAACTCGAAATGAAGCGCTTACTGGAATTTGTGAAGAAAAGGCGACCCGGAAATCAGTATGTTTTACTTACTGACAATTTCAGTGGCCACAAATAAGACCTAAGGAGCTGGGGAATCAGAATTCTCCCCAAATATGACTGGTTTAGTGCAACCGTTAAACACCCTGATATTGGCAAACGTAAAGCAAAAATACCCAAAGTATTTGTTTAATTACAGGGTTAAATTCGACAAAAAATAACCCGGGATTGCAGTTCAATCACATCGACGCCCAATTAATTGAGGAATAAATGAGTTTGGAAGGTCTTCAAATCAATGCCCAGACAGATGAAATTGAAGAAATGGTTGAGGTGAAGCTGAAATTGTAAAAAAGTTCCCCAAAGAAAAAAAAATTACCGAAAAACCCCTTTTTGAGTTCTGGGGAGAATAATTTTCATGAAATTACAAACGTCTATATGACTGTAATTATTATAAATAGTGGAATACGCCTATTTTCTCTCCATTGTGACGATTTTCCCACTATCACAATTACCCATAAATATTTTATAACCTTCGAGAGCTAAGGTTTCGTGCTTCCAACGTGTGCATTAACTTTATAGATTGTCACCCAGAAACAGCACTTTAGGGGCTAGTAAAGTATTTCCTGTAGCTCTATATTACCATCCTTACTACGTTTAACAGCTTATCGCTGAAATGGCTGACTGTTTTAAAATAAAATGTATACCATTATATGTTTAGTGGACTAATGTTTAATCGTACAAAATTTCAAATAGCAAGCATATTTAGCTCCCCATTATGCTCCTAAATTTAAAGGGGCAAGTTTTTTTTTAATTAAAAACAAATAATTTACGGCTGAGAAATGGCATTTAAAGGTAACCATGACTCTGTACAACGCTCCAATTGGCCGCTATTGTCCCCAAACCAATAGAGATATTTTCTATAGAGGCATACCATTAGGTCGGCAATGGATAAATATTGAATCATGCAACATTTAAAAAAGATACAAGGAATGGCTTTCGAGAAAAATGAGAAAGAGTGGCGCCCTGCCTCAAAAGAAGTAGGTGTGACATCTACTGGTTACGCAAACTTTTCACTTTGTGTATTTCGGTCGCTTTTAGTCCGTAGAATATTGAGAACACGCATTTTCTATTTCTCCTTATTGGAGAAATATCATATTGGTGTTAGGTATCAGTGGTTTGGAAACGTACATTTTATGTGATTGGTTTTCACTGTTAAGGAGTAAAAGCAAAATGCAACTTTTACTTACGCGGTAAAAGTGGGTACAATACACAAAGTATAGACATCTGGGTAATTACATTTCTTGGTAATTTTGATATAAAACTAAATCATTTAGCGTTATTTGCATTCCTAACATAATATAGATATTTCTATTTTTACTTACTGAGACAATTTCTGTTTCATTTAAAATTCGTAACAAGACTGTTTTCCACCGTTTACCGTTACAAAAAACGTATTTCATTTTGTTTTGGATTTGTCTATTTATATGAAAATTTATTTTTAGAGAATACATACATATATATATAATTAAGCGATATCTGTGCAGAGTTGTGCATATATAATTAAGCGACACATGTGCAGAGTTTAAATTAAATCGGTACGTATACAATCTGTAACAATTGGTACAGCCATTTCACGTTTTTCCTGTAGATACTGACACAAGGACGCAGTCAACTTCCAGAACGAATTTGGAAAATCAAATAGAACCATACCATCGTGTAATTTATTTGTAAAAAATGTAAAAAACATGAATTGTAAGTATATATTGCTTTAATTTGTATATTTTAACATTTTTTGTAACTAAGAGGCCAGGAAGTGGACTCTTCTATAATTTATCAATAGGTTAATTTTGGCACTTTGGACATTTAGGCCATTTTGAACACGTGGGTAAAAAATAAAGTTTTCTCCATACTTCTAAAATGATAAAAACAGAGGTATAAATGGTACCCGGTCGATGGGTTGGACTCCTCGAGGTAATTTAGATCGAACAAATACAAATTAAATTGAACTGAAGGTGGGGTCAGGTGTGTGTAAATCGTGAAATAGAAAAATATAAATAACAACGCGGCACTAGTGTCTGAAAAGGGGCTGGAGTCAATAAAACGTGAAATCTTCAGGCGATTTCATACCACTGTTCTACACTACAGATATTTTCTGAAGTTATAAAGCAGCAAAATTTTTTTTTTATAAAAATACATTTAGCATGCAGAAAGTAGCTACGTATTAATACCACACCTGCCTTTTTTGAGGTAGTTCTAGGCACCCTGTCATTCATTTCCGTCTCTGTCAAAAACTAATCAGCGTTACTTAGGTAAGAGTTCATACTTTCAACTGATATATTTAGCATGGAGATTAGTTACAAATTAAGTGAAAAGTACCTTAAACAGTAATATATCCCAAAAAGTATATTTGTTCTCTCGACATTGCAATGTTTTGCACTCTATGACGAAAACGCAATAATATTTTAAAATTAATTTTAAAATTTCTTTAACTGTGTATTAACTTTGTAGACAAAGTTCTCCTGCTCTATCTCCAACCCTTAGGATTGTTTAACGCACGAATATTTTAAAATAAAATTTATAACATTAGATCGTGAAAAATTTCAAAATAATGGTACGCATATTTTTCGAATGAAAAGGCGGCATTTATTGTATGTCTCAGATGAGAGGCATCGACCACCATCACACTTGATCATTTTTAGTATATATTGATAAATATATATTACTATTAGGGTAATAAATGGAACCGATCTAGAAGAAAGCGAGCTACATCAACGGAATGGTCTTAGTATGAGTTAACACGCATGAATTAAATTATCAAACATTAGGTTTCGCCAAGAAACCAAGTGTGAAGACTAAAATAAAAATATTTATTAAGTCAAAGATAATTGTTAAGTGAGGGTTAAAATAAATTTTTTCGGAGAAATAAACTCCCTAATCAAACTGCTTGCGATTTTGAGCTGCCTGCATATTTTAGGCACTTCAATTTTAAGCTGCTTTAAGTCAGCTCCAAAAACATGTAATTGAGAAATCTTATAAGACGGGGTTAGATTTGTATTACTTTCGTCGAAAATGCGTAACAGGTTACCGCTCAAATTTTGGGAACCGAATGATTTGAACATGAAGTGTCAGAATGTCTAAACTCCGGCTAAATGATAAAACTCTGACTCAAAACTGCAACCCAGATTGCGTAAGGGCTATCTATAGTCGCTAATATTATAAGTATAAAAGTTCATTAACCAAAATTATATTCTAGACACAATAATAAAAGCATAATATTTTTTATCGGATAAATTTCGGCTCGACAAATATTCAAGTCCAAGCTCTGACTGAAATATTCTTATGTTCAATTCCGGAAAGGTTGAGAAATATTGAATTTTTGCGAGTTAAATGTACAAAATGTACTGGATGGTTTAATATTCCCTGAGGTTTATGAAACTACAGTACTAAGGCGGTTGTTAATTTTTGGAATAAGTAATTGACCCACAATACCAGATTAAAATGTTCATGCATCCGGTTCAATTCCCAGACTTATGTCTTATTGAACAAGGATTAAAGCTGGAGTCGATTCCATACTAGTTCATATTACATTACCACCGATACGAGACAAAACTAAAACCAAAATAAATCACTACAAATGTGGGTAACTAACGTAAAGACATTTGCCGATTGTTTTTAAATACAAATGCCTTGTGTTAGTGACTCGCATTGATGATGATCTACTTTGGCGTTCGATTCATGGCTGACATGGGTGTGTATCAACCACTGTAATTTAAAATTAATGTCCACATAAAAAAAACACCGAAGAGGAAACAACACAACTAAAAAGAAATAATAAAGGCATGGTTTCCCGATAAATATTTGTTGACATGGCCATATTCGCGTCCTCGCGGAAGCAACATCCAAGTACTACATATACTTGGATGTGTGCCTTATCGGATAAAGATACTTGGATTATAAATGTATCAAGTTCCAGCATTTTTAATAAGAAACCCATTTAAAACATGGATTTGTTACCCGCCCCAACTTAATCACGCAGTTACAGACAGAGAGACGCTCCACCTTTATGCTGACCACAGTTAGTTGAGGTGACACGCAGTGCTTTTTATCCGGTCATAACACGTTTTGGATCCGCAGTCGAACCAGGAGTGGTTAAAGTTGACTGGAATTCACTGAATGGCAGGAAACACTGAATGGCAGGAAACAGCTGAACATCCAAGCAATAAACAAAGTAAGTAAAGTGCAGCTGATGAGGCATCCAGCTGGCAGTGCGAAAGATTATGCACATAAGCGATTTCATTAATAAATTATATCATGCTGAAACAATAATATGCACATACATATGAACACCCCACTTCTACGCACTGGCACACACACGAACGACGCCTACGTACGACCGCGCATAAACAATTAATTAACCCCCAAATCGTACAGAGGGGTAGCTCCACAAAAGAAGGGTTGAGAGCTATCGTCTGGTTTTAATGAGAAACCCTCCATAGAACAGCTGGTTGAGCCGAAAGTCCGCCGCTTCTCATTTGTTCCTATTGAACACCTGGTGAACATCATCCATGTTAAAGCTAGCTGTAGTTTCGGATTGAAGTGCAGTATGTAGTAGCGCTGTCGCAGACGAAAGAAGACAGCGGACCAAGAAGTAATCATATCCATTTGGATGAATTTGTGAACCAATGTGATTCTTGCCGGGTCCGTAACGGAGTGACTCAACAATCCGAGCGACTGAGTTATGTCACATGGATACGCAGTGAACCTGTGGACCTTGACAGCAAGGAAAGCAAAACGGTCGGTCACCGAGGTGATTACCGTCAGTCATGAGCAGAGCTAACACTTAAGTATTAACTAATAAATGCTAACCATAACTATTCTAGTTAGTCTAAAACATTTTAATTAAGGGTGGAAACCAGCAAGCCAGTGAGCAAGCCGAAAGAATGAAGTTGAATACATATATATATATACCCGTATATCATTAGAAGTCATATACATTTTTATAATTAAATGAAAATTTACCTATATATAATTCAGTTAATATGCAAAAGCTAAATATAAATAGCAGGAGAAATTTATATTTAAATTATTCGCTAATAGTAAAAATATAAGTAAAATAAACTGTGCAAAAATTATATCGCAACCAGAATGCAAAGTTATACAGTATTATTATTTGTTGTAATAAAATACGGAAGTCAGATGCTACTTATACTACTATTATTACTGTCTACTGACAGATAACGGCTGCTTTTATTTGCCAACGACACCTTGACTCAAATAAATTATATAAAACCGTTGAAATTTCCCCCAAATTAACACATGTGCACATAATTATACGTTACTAAAGGTATATGAACCACAAGTTACTTCATTTTCTCGAAGTAAATATAGGTGGTACTGTGCGTAGAGTAATGAGTATTAAGTAAAATAATTGTGGGTTCTGAAGGTTATTACGGATTATTAATATTAAAAATCAAAACAAAAAACTGACACGTATAATAAAGTTAGGCAAAAATATTCTCTTTGGCACAACTATATTAAAAAATATTGATATTAATGAAATATTTTCATGCGCATTATTTTATCATGACACTAAAATATACGATTAAGTTCTAACTTATTAATAACGCGCACGAAATAAAAATAGAAACTATAAGCGGTATATAAATTAAAAATAAAATAAAACAAGAATGAAACAATATCGGGAAAATAAGATATTGAAAACCGCCCAATAAAAATAAAGACGTAGAAGTCCGGTGATCTTGATAGCGAGCGGCTAGATGAACCGACCTGGCGGTCGCTGAGGAAAGAAAATTTGTTATATGGCTACTAATAGACTAGCAGTTCCATTAATTACTCTAGAATTAAGCAAAACCTTTTGATATTATTTTTAATTGGCAGTACGATGGATTGATAAGAGAGTGCAGTTGTTGTATTTTGAATAAAAGAGTTCACATAAGATTTCACATTGAAGTGGAAAGACTAATCAACATAAGTTCTAATTATTAATTAAATACGTATTATTATAACGTCAACTAACTCATTAAGTATATACTGTAGTCTGTACATTACTATTAATTTTACTGATAGATTGTCAGACTTCTAAGAAGTATAGTGTATTGATACTCTTTCAAGTATCTGATGCACGATACTAACTAGAACATCCATCGATCTAGCGGAATAAGCATAATTTTATTATTCTGGTCCTCTGTTCGCATTAAAAATATGTATATGTATATATGATAATAATTTATATAAAAAAAACAAAATACAAGAAAATATAATAATGATTTCGGTTCTTTTTAACGAGTGAGCCTAATACAATTATTTCAATCTCCAGAATTCGAATATATGATTTGCTGTCAAAAACGCCAACGATGAATATGCGTTCAAATAATAGTTTTCATTCGATCTTATTTAAAATAAAACCGCTTGTGAAATTCAGAAAGCCTGCATAGTAAGGCAGCTTGTATTTACAATAGCCAGTGAATTGTGACCATTTTTGGTGACAATTGCACAATTTTATCTACTTTCGGTCATTGGTCAAAAATTAACCAAAAATAGTGCCTGCGAGATATATATAACAAAAAATATATATAAAACTATCTGTATATTATGACTGTCTCAATCCTACTCAACGGTCGATTTTCAACAAGACCTCATCGCAGAGGATCTCATCTCTCACGTCGTGACTTTTCAATCGCATGGAAGTGCAAATAATTTGGTAACTAAAGTTTATAATGGTCCACCAATTGCATCAACACGACAAGACACCAAGTGATTAAAAGGCCTGACTAATGAAAACCGTAATTTATCCATTTTAACCACCGCCTGCTCCTCTGTTACAATGTTCCATTATTCAATCGAAATTCTCCGAGTCATTGTCGATATTGCATTTTCAAGGTTTTCAAGGTTCGGAAACATTATTAAATCCAAATCGTTGGCCAGGATATCTAAGTCTCAAATGATCACTTAGGTCCTCCATTTCCCAACGAAATATAAACATATTCATCACAGCTCGAGGGTTAGAATGTAACACAAATGATTTGAAAACCTCCTCGCCTTCTTTATTTGGGAATCTTTTGGTTTCTTTTCGCCCAGTTCTACTCAGGCATTTAGTTTCTATGAATTTTGATATAAACGCACTTTTGAAACCAAAATGTTCTCCAAATCGTATGTACGGAACAAATGTTATGCGTTCCTTTTCTTTTAGATATTTGTGTCGTATTTTATTGCCCGCCTTCACAACACACGGCAGTCAACATCAGGTGGGGGGTCATTTGCCCCAATTGCTGGAGGCCTAATTTTGGTACCATCTTATAGAACTCGACGATCTGAACATCTAGAAAAGTGAAAACTTCGCGATTATTTTCACTTATTGAAAATTTGTACTTCCAAAATCTCATTTTTGGACTATAATTACGTCACGGGTTAATAATTTGGGGTCGGTCCTTCGAGAATAAATGAAGCTTGAGCCATCACGCGTTGAATAAGCCCTCTTTCGTCCACAAACAAAGCGCAGACGCGTTTTTCTGCTAAGCGATCGAAAATTGTTCAACAATGTTTTTAACAAATGACCTCCCTCCCCCGCCCGATTTTCACTGCCGGGCAACAGTTCTTCCCCTCTGAGAATTATAATTGATTCCAGTTTCGTCCATCTTTATAATGTGTGTTGATTTATATGGCTTATTTGTAGACCCATGCCTTTTCCCAAAATTGTCAACTCGTGATCATCAATAGTCCGCTGATCACTTTTTCTAGTGCTAAAATCGTGATTCTTGCATGAACCTCTGACTTGAGGGATTAAAATGAGAGCAGCCCTTAAGTTAAAAAATAGGTCTTAAAAATAATATCACTAGTGATTTGAATCAAATAAGTCAATATTATTGGGTCTTCAGTTTCTGTATATTCTGCTATTTTGATGACTAATTGTTCTTCAAATAAGTCGAGAGATTCCTGAAGTTTGCGTTTATATCCGAGAATTTACTTCGTTTGGCCTTCACAATTCAATATATCACTAGCCTCCATTTTTATTCTACTAAAAGTAAATTCAAATATTAGTTGAAAGTGGGCTTACCGAAACTGTTTCGGTAAATTAGTTGAAAGTGGGCTTACCGAAACTGTTTCGGTAAATGGCATCAACGTCAACCATGCAAAGAGAAGTATAGAATATTCAAAATTTGATTTTTTTTTCAATTCCTTAAATAAGAGACTTTTTCAAAAATGTTGGTCCCAGCTGAGTCTCTTATTTTGGCATACGAGGGTACTTGGTTGTGTCCTTTATCGGATAGAGATACCTGGCTTGCCAATTTA
>SCLF01131072.1:0-10595 GCA_004367975.1 Mesochordaeus erythrocephalus
TATTCAGTCCGATATTCACTTTGACTTTTCTACAGTATATTTTAAACTTTCTTTTGAAACTTGTGATTTCACATCACATTTTCTGTTGGAGTACACAATTTGGAGTACACAATTTGGAGTACACAATTTCACTATATTTTTAAAATCTCTATTTTCTTTTGTATTTGTTTTAACGGAATTTATTTTCGTTATTTTTAAAATCATTATCACCGTTTATATTTGTTTTACGACATCATGGATGTCGTTCGAGATGCTCTCGACCCGGAGATCGATTTTTCACAAGTCGATCCTGTTGCACTCCATAATGCGGCTAAACCTCTAGTCACACATGGTATGATTGATGGTGGGGTACTCTTACCCGTTGATCCGAAAGTGCAGGATGACGCGGTAGCGCGTTATGCTGGTGAATTGTTCATGAATGATCATAAAAAAGATCTTGCGGCTATGACCGAGACTATGGCTAGTTCTATGGCCGCTGCCGTGATGGAAACCCCTCAGATGATGCAGATTCTTATTCAGCATAAAATAGATAGGAATAATACGAGGGCTAAAGGATTATTGGGAGCGCCCGGTAATTTGATGATGATGAATGAGTTGGAAGTTCAAATTTTGCGGGAAATGTTTCCCGAATTTCTAATTGAGAACGGAAAAATAGGTAATGGGCATGCTTTGGCTGCTAATATTACGAAGATGGCACGTCACGTGATACTTACACAGATATTTAAATTAGATAATTTGATCTGTATCGGTACCGAGAATCGTGACGTGATGGTCAAAAGCGTTGGTGGTAAACTCGAGCATATGCTGGGGAATGGTGTCTACAATTCTCACACTTGTAGTCACACTTTATCTAATAGTGATAATTACCGCCGCGGGGTGACGCAAGAATTGGTTGCCAGGAATAGTAAATGGCATGCCTTGTGTACCGCCAAAGGACAAAAGTTATGTTGTGAAAGAGTTGGTTCTGAGTGTAATACGACTTCGAAGTATTTACTTTTGGAACATGTACAGTCCGACATGTCGTATTTACAGTTTGTGGAGACTGTGGAAAATTCGCGAGTGGATGTGGTAGTGAGCACTTTGGTGTTTCCGCTCGAACTCTTAACATCTCATATATATGTGGGCATGCATGGGATAATGGATGATATAAAAATGACGTGGAACGTTACGAAGGTGAGAGGTGTTCTATATATCACTTTTTTGTTTTTGGATGGGACAAATGGGTATAGGCACCGCCTGTTCGACATTATGAATGTCATTCGTACCACTTCGTTTAGAACGAAGACTGCTGCATATTCTGGAGAAATCAAAGCGATGTCTTCAAATTTTATGATGATTGTGTGGTATCGGGCAAATAGACCCATTCATCCCATGGCCTGTAAACGCTTGTTACCGACGCGTCGCTCTTTTAGTTGGGGTCATAACTTGGTGCGGATTAGTGGTTGGTTGTTTGACACTAGTCATTACAACACTAATATATTTATGGGGCAAACACCTCACGCTGCTATGAAGCATAAGTGGGTTATAGTACCGAGAGTGATATGGGAGTTCGTATATGCCTATGGTCTCGGCATGACGGAAGGTAATTTCCTTCCGAAATCGATCTTACAGTTTGCGATTAGTTTGAATAATAGCAAAGTTTTGATCGCTGGTGCTCAGTTGGTCACGAAAAATTTGAGTTGTACTGATATGATGGACATGGTCAGTTTTGCTTGGCAGATTGCTTATAATAGTCGTCATGGAACGACCAAGTCGACGTCTCTCTACTCCACTATGGAGCAGGATAGACGTTCTTATGATAGTCGTTGTCGACTGCGAAGAGCGTTTCACGACTGGTGTGCGAAGCGCTTCTGGAGTAGTAAGATTAAGCACGAGAAGTTCAAGAAAGAAACCAATGAGTTTACTTCGACTGTGGACATGGAGAAAGTCTTGAGTGATGTGGAGTTCAAAAAATGGAAGGAAGACACTAGGTCGATTCTGCAGACGTATGAGCCGCGTGTTGAAGCAGCTTTGGTCACCGTGCTTGATTATAATGAGATGTTCGAACCGGCTGATCAGTCTGCATACGTGCGTTGTGAGAAATTTATGCCGGATGGTTATTTTGACTCAGCGATCAAGGAATATCATTTTCGTGAATTAAAGAAGAGTCGCGATTGTGAATTGGATGAGGAAGACGATCCCGATGAGTCAGAAGTCGAGGATGACGCTGAAGGAATGCCACTCGCAAAGTGTGAAAAGACTGGTTACTAATCTTGAGGATGATGTCGATTGTGATGTGGGTGATATTAGTGATTACGCTCACAAATTGAAAGCTCAAGAGAATAAATCGCGTCGCGAAGTGGAAACGAGTAGTGCGTCTAGTGATACGCATGGTTCGTTCAGTTCTTGCCAAAGTCACGTTGATAAGATTAATCATGGTGAAGTGGTTCAATTGCGAACGCAGATTAGTATATCTTATGTGGATAGTTATCCGCCTGATACGACTGTTAGCATGACTAAACCGAATGGTGAGTGTGGTTATGAATGTCTTCATTATATTTATAACACCGAGACCGATGATCAAATGACTTTGAAACAATTCATAGCTCATTTTAAAAAAAATAAAGTTTTCGAGGATGAACCACATCTTTCTAATTTTGATGTGGCGGATTTTTCGAAAGCGATGAATGTGGTGGTTATAATGCATAATTATTGTGATAATAAGTATATGAATACTATCACTACTGGTGGTGAGGGCAATAGGTATCATATGAAGTTCACCACGTTGGCCATTGATTTGGTTGGTCATTGGGAGATTTATGTACGGCAGGAAACGCGTTACGATGTCTTGAAAGATGCCGTTGCGACTCGAGTAGATGTGAATGATGTGATTGCCAAAGTTGAGGAAATCAAAGACAAAGATTTAGCCGTGGAGGTACGCGTACCG
Source organism: Mesochordaeus erythrocephalus (assembly GCA_004367975.1). Taxonomy (NCBI): domain Eukaryota; kingdom Metazoa; phylum Chordata; class Appendicularia; order Copelata; family Oikopleuridae; genus Mesochordaeus; species Mesochordaeus erythrocephalus. Next base: position 2,927 of record SCLF01131072.1, read on the forward strand.
TGGTCTTATTCATCGGCGCGCGAATCTCTTATGAATGAAATGCTTAATGTGCTTTTAGAAAGTCACTCAAAATATAGAGTGTGTATTGCACATTTTGGTTTTGGTAATGGTGATTTTTGTCGTGCCATACCGCCCGGAATCTTCATACGTTATGATGCAACGGGTTGTACTGATAAAGTACTTCGTGGTATTACGAAAGAGGTGCGATTGATCCCTTCTGATGTGAACGGATTTGAGACGAGTGTGCCGCGCGGGCAGTGTAATTACAATATAGTGATTTATGATGAAAGTATCACTGGTGATAGGCGTGTCGACGCGGATGCGATTAAGGACTTTGTGCGTGCCGTACCAAAAATTATAGCAAAACGTACCAATATTTTGGTAAAGATGGATGTGACTAACGACGCGATGTGGGCGGAGATATATGTATTGATGAAAAATTTTAAAACTTCCGGTTTAATAAAAACCAGTTCGTCTTCACCATCGTCGGAAGAGGTTTACCTCTTATGTACAGGTTATGTGGGTCCTAACTATTCGTCTGAGGGTGAAGAGGAATTGGTGATGCGAGTTGATCGTTTGAGATCTTTTTATCTTGCACAATTGGATGCAACTTTGGACAAATTGATGGTTAAAGAGAATCCACTGAAATACGTCATGCGAAAATTGTATGGTGGTGGTACTGTAGTTAGTCATACTGAGGAGATGCAATCGATAATGCAATTTCACTGGCTATAAGAGCTCGTAGAAGTGACTGTGGATTTGATTATAATGAGAGTTTATTGTCTTTTGCTTTGCAGAGTGACACGAGTGATTTACCGTGTCGTGACTCACCAATGCCTTCTTTAGAGGGCACGGAGTGTGAGACTCTGGCTTCAAGTGGTAGTAGTGATTTGTTCTTCGATGCTACCAGTGTGTGCGAAGAACAAAAAATGGTCAAGGCGGCGGAGACGTTGTCGAATACTGCTATTACTGTGAATAAGCAGGACGATGATGTGATTGAAGAATGTGAAATAATTGACAGTCCTTTGCCATCTGAATGTGATAGTGTTGATAGTGGTAAATCGGTTATAAAAAAGAAAAACATCATCACACGCCTTCTTGGGAGAATAAAGACTAAAAGTGTTATTAAGGAAATTAAAGATGATTCATCATCATATTATACTGCAAATGGTAGTGTGTGTTCTAAACCCGTTAGTGACAAACAGGCGTGCATGTCATATGCAGATAAAGTGAAAAGTGTGATTATTGAAAATTCGGATCATGATTTATCTAAGAAAGAAACGAAATGGTTGAAAACTTTGCCGAAAATAGTGAGTAGTTCGCCGCCCAATAAACCCGTTTTTGGGATTGGACATCGTGATATTCACGGTAAAGTTTATCCTTTCGATGAATTGAAGAAAGAGATACTATATGATGTGTGTCGCATGATACCCGATGGAAAATTTTTTAAAAGCCTAAAAAAGAAAGCTCTAGACGAGAGGAGAGCGTTTCAAGTGCATACGCGTGCGAATAGAAAGATTTATGACACTGGTAATGGGGGTAGTATTAATGACAGTTTGATACATGATTTGACCAGTATGTTGGTACGAAAAAATGATGGTGTTGACAGTAGTGATTTGAGTAGTGAAAAATCTTCGGTGAAAGGGGTAACTAGTATGCGTTCAAAGAATAAAAATTCAAAAGTTAGAAAGACAAAATTTTTCGAGACGTCACGAAGTGGTTCAGAATGTACCTCCACTAGTGGGAGGTCTTTCGAGTCCGAAGCGGTTGGATTTGGTGAATTTCCGGATGATTTTGAAAGTGAAGACTCTTTTAAGAGAAAAGTGCATAACACCGATGTTACTTTTTTAGACCTTTGACGATGAGTGAAGATAATAGAAAGATGGTGAAATCCATAAAGAAAAATACGAAAAGAAAAGCAAAGATCTGTGACGCTTTTTCCGCGGCTTATGAGTATGCCGAGGTGTGTCGCAAGACGGTGGAAATTGGATGTAAATCTGTTACCGATATGATCGCTCAGTACCCACCAAAAACGATGCTGAGTGGAGAGGGTGTTTGCGGTTATATCGATTCATTTTTACCCGTCTGTAAAGAAGTCGGTGATTTCAAATACGTACGTGTTGTTGGTAGTGGTGAAAATGATAAATTGGTAAACATCATCACGAAGAACGTTTTAGATGGAAAAGCTAGATATGTAATGGACACCGAAAGTTTGAAACTGGTTGAAATTAGTAATTTGTGTGAATCTGAAAGAATATTTGCCATTAATGATAACATCAAGGTATTGTCCGAAAAAAATATGAGCAGATGGTGAAGCATCTACCGGTCCTTAGACGTACGATGATGAAGAGTGTGAAAAGTGTGGAAGGTGTACCTGGTTGTGGTAAGACTTTTGCGATTTTGAAAAAAGTCGTGGCGGGTGATGTGGTATTGACATCGACTCGTGAGGGTAAAGAAGAAATATCGCAGAAGTTGAACACAGCAGGTGTCAATGTCTATACGGTGGATGTATACATTATGAGGAATGTGGGAAAAATGAACGGTGGAACCGTTCATATCGATGAGTATTTAATGCAGCATCGAGGAGCTATAGGGTTTGTCGCGTTATGTTCAGGTGCAAGTCTGATCAGATGTTATAGAGACAAGCGACAGATCCCATACATCGAGAGAGTGTCCGATATAAAATCGTATGAGAGGTATGCGGACTGCGATCGGTTTATAAGTAAATCCGATCTTAATTCGCATACATATCGGTGTCCTGTCGACGTGTGTAGGTTCATGACTGAAGTATATGGTCAGCCTGTTACGACTAGTAACAAGGTTGATAGTTCCATGAAAGTCAAGTTCTGTGCCAATTACGAGAGTGTTGACGTGAATTCGTCAGCTCAGTATTTGACCTTTACTCAGAGCGAGAAACAACGCCTCATTATGGTCTTGAGGAAAGCTGGATTGCGTGGAAAAACACTACAAGTTAATATCATTCATGAAGTACAAGGTCATACTAAGAAGCATGTGATATTGTATCGTTCGGCTGATTTTAGGACAAATAACATATACAATTCCGAAAGTCACATTATAGTGGCTCTGACCTGGCACACTCAGTCTTTCGTGTATTTAACTAGTGAAATGGAGGACAAGGTGTGTGGGTACATTGCAATGAGTGTGAAACGTAGTGGTGGTGGTTCTGCGTGGAGTCCAAAAGAACTCGCGGGTGTGAATGAGGTTTCTAGGTTGTTGACCAGTGCAACTTGGTCCGGGCTATTACCGACCTGTAACCAGGTATTCACCGTCGTATTTCATTAAGGAGAAAAACACTGGTAACAGTGCTACACTTTCTTCTTTGCAGGGATATTACGATGCGTGTGTTCCTGGGGGTTCGTTGATTGACACCGAGATGCAAGCCGTCATTGTGGCTAATTCGGATGTACTTTTGGGTGGTATGACGGGTAAGTTCGTTGAAACTCGTGGACGTGTGGTGTCTAATGACACGGTTTATATGAAACCACTTTTGCGTACGGCAATGATGCCACCAAAATGTCCTACTCTAGGTGAGGAATTACATGCGGTTAACAAGCGGAACTTAGATGTCCCTGACACACTGCAAATGCCCAGTCCGTTTCATACAGCTCGAATGTTGTTCGAATCTTTTGTGAAGAACTTCATCGATGACGGTAAATATAGGATGATGGAGAGATCTAATAATTTCTCCACCGAGAACATAGCTCGCTGGACTGTGGGGCAGGGCGAAAATATTTTGGAGCGTATCGTCATGCCGACGGTCGCCCCTTTTGTAAGTTTTAATCAGTATGAATTATTGGTTAAAAAGAATGCTAAACCGGCATTGGAACCGAGTGCTGTTAACTCGTATCCGGCTGCGCAGACTATTGCTGCTCATCCAAAAAATATAAATGCTTACTTCTGCCCATTTATGCGGGCAATTAAGGAGAAGCTGTCATCCGTTTTAAAAAATAATGTGGTGATTTATATGGATTTGCACTCTGCGGAGTTTGCAAAAAATGGATTTGCATTTTCCCGCACTGGATGCGGAAAAATATGAAACGATTGAAACTGATATCAGTAAATATGATAAATCGCAATCTTTAGCTGCATTGCTCTTTGAATGCATGCTTTTTGAGTTCTTCGGTATGGAGAAGACTGTGATTGATCAGTGGTTTGCTGCTCATGTTGACACGGTATTGCGATCGCGCAGTACGGGATTGAAGTTGAAAGTCAGGTTTCAGAGGAAGTTGGGGGATGCCTCGACTTTTATCATGAATACTTGCTTCAACATGGCTGTCAACAGTATAGCGTTGCACTTCAATAGGGTGAGGTTTTCTGTGTATGCTGGTGATGATTCTGTGTTGTGGGGTTACAACATGGTCCGTAAAGACCAGAGTATTGTCTTTGAGCAACGGTTCAATTTCTGGTATCTTACCAGGGGCAGTGGGTGTTTTTCCCAGACCCCTTGAAATTGTTGGCTAAATTCGGGCGTAGAGACGTTCGATGTACTGAACAACTCGAGGAATATCGCATTTCTATAGGTGATCTGTTTTTTGGTTATTCGACCGATGGAATTTTTGCCACTGTTGCCGAGTCGTTGAAGGAACGTTATCGTTTAAAATTCGAACCTTTTGGGATGATTCGTGACATAGTAGAGATAATTGGTGATAAAAAGAAATTCCACGCACTCTTTACTGGTGGTGATGTGGGTCGCCGGTATACCTACAGTGTTTTGAAATAATTGTTCATAATGTAGTTGTTTTCTATTTTTGTATAGTGTAGCGAAAATTTTGAAAAACTTTGATTTTGGATATAGGGAACTTTTGTGAATTGTGAGTGACTTTGAATTTTTATTGTTGAATTTTAAAGGTTGTTTGCTTTGAGTTGTTTTCGTTGCTTGTGAGCATGGTTCTTGTGAGCTGGGTTCAAATCTATTCTCTAGCCTCTCAGTCTTTTTTCTTGACTGAGACGGAGATGGATTATTGGCAGCCTTTTTTGCCTAACTGTGTGAGTATTGTCGCGGAAAGTTTTGACCTTTTCTCGGTCGCATGTCACCTTAGCGAGAATTGCGGTAATGTTGTCGTTAAAACAACATTGTCGCATTCGTGGTTCTCTTCGCAAACTTTGTGTCAGAGATACCGCGCTCCTGTTAAGCACCTTGTTAGTGTGCTCGAAGTAGATCTCGCTGGTGTGGTTTTGTTTCCGGGTGGGCATTCAAGATTTGCTAATAGTTTTGATTCATTGCGATTGCTGACTTATCATATCGGGGGCGAGTATTATACGTTTAATCCGTTTGTCGATGTTGCGCGTGTGTTGCCCCTTTCGAGGGGTGACATATGTGCGGCGGTCGACAGTCGTGATCATATTCCATATTATACTCTGATTCCAACTAATGCTTATGTTAGTTTTCGTGATAGTAAGTATGATGTTAAAAATCTTCTTAGTCGTTTGCCGTATTCCCATAAATACGGTGTTGATGAAAATCAGTATGATAAATATTATATAACTACTTGCGACGGTTACAACGCTCTGACGGAGATCCCCACGTCTGTGAGGAGAATCAAATTGGTTATGGGTAATGATCGTGGTAACTGTCGTATTAAGTTATCTTGTTTGGAAAGTGTATGTTTTCTGCGTGTAGGGTCTTTTACGTTTTCTGCCTTTAATAGGCGTTCTGTTAAGGAGTTCCACCTCGTGTGTTTGGGTTCTGACGCGGCTATGCATGCGCGTGGAAAAGTAGCCCAATGCATGATGAATGGAATTACCTTACCTTGTGCACCTTCATATTTTGAAGGAAAAAATATCGTGTTGTTACGTAAATTGTTATTATGTGGTCTGCATTCTGTGGATCCTGTTGTAGTTGGTGATGATTTGTATTTTAATCAGACACACTACGTGTCGGCCAGTACTTTTCGTAGGCATGAACGTCCATTCCTGTGTAATCGCGAAATTCCCGTAATTAATGACATAGGAGGTATCGTGAACATAGTGACTGGATTGTTGTTATTTTTGCGTAATTTACTTGTTGTTTTTGTGACCGATGTACTCCACGTGATTTCAGGTGGATTTGTTAGCCTGAATGACGTGGTCGTTTATATATTGGAAACATTTGTGCGCTTATGTAATTTGATCTTGAGCGTTTTCTTTAAATTGTTAGATAGAATGGGTCTGCTTATGTTCGCATATGCTTGCCTCTTCTTTTGGTGTGTATTAGCTTTGACGCCCCTTACGGGCGTTTCGTATTATATTATAGTTTTCATTCTTGCTTATGGGTGGACACTATATTAAAAAACTTTATTTGAGTCGTGTGATTCTTTATTTGATTTGTCTAGTGTAGCGAAAATTGAATAAAGAATTGAAGAATTCTAAAAATAACTTAATTATGACGAGCAGAAGAAACAATATTCCTCTGCGAAAAACTCTTAGTGATCAGCGACGAGTGCTAAAGGCTCGCATTTTGCGAGAACAGCGGTACCCGCTCGCTAATCCCGTTCGACCTACTAGGCCGGTTTCGCGTGAACCGGAAATAAGTGATTTGGTTGGTAACCTAGTCAATAAACTTACTGCGCAGGCGCGTAAATTGGTCTATGTTGTAATTGATAGTCCTGTGGCACTGGCCCTTATAATCGGAACGTGGTTTCTGTTTTTGGAACATGAGATGGCCGAAGATGGGGGGTCGGTTTTTAGTAGGGTTATGACGGAGTTTGAAACTTATGGATTCTTGAATATTCTGAGTAAAAAATTAACAAAAATACCCGAGACATGTTTCGCAGGATTGCAATACTTCGCACTAGTAATAGTTCTGAAGGGCAATGAGCGAATCATAGGTCTCATAGTAGCGTATGTTGGTTTGGTGGTGTTTAAATCTCTTCTGGAGAATACACTGCTTGCAACTACGGTATTTGTTTTGGTAAAAACAAAAGATAGAGAGATTAAGATCGCTCTTCTAACTTTAACCATACTTTATGGTTATTATTTGTTGAGTAGAAACGTCGCCTATAAGGAGTCGTTGAAAACTCAATAGGTCTTAAATTAATTGGGAGTTAAAGAAAACTTCCGTTTCTAAAATTTTTTAGTTTTTAATATTTTTTAAATTTTATATGTCTTTGGAAGCACATAGCGGGGTTATACAGATGTAATTAGCGCAGGTATGATTATAATTATCCTGGCATTCTTATGGAGGTTTATTCCCAATTTCAACTAAGGGTATCGGGCCTGGGTGATGCTAAACACTGCTCTCCCAGCCAGGTCCGATTTAATATCTATTTCATAGTTTCCCCAAAGTTATTTCCCCTCCTCGAATGCCAGAAATCGCTTCTTTATATAGTGCCGACTTTCTTCTGATTGGTCAATTGGAGGGGTGTTTTCTGCTTCTTTCATCTTCTAGAAGGTTCCAGCGTGAGGAACTATAATGGTCTTGAGTCATGATGTGGATGACGTATTTTGACTGGTCATGGAGTGAGTGATGATGACATGTACATTTGGCTGACGTATTTGGACTGGTCATGGAATGAGTGATGATGACTCTTGAATTCTGCTAACGTAATCGGAGTGGCCATGAAATGACTGATGATGACGCTTGAAATCCTCTGATTCATGTGGACTAGCCACCAGCTGACTCATCATGTTGTTGTGAACTGTCTTCGTGACGTCTGTTGTCTTGTGATGT
>SCLF01131183.1:0-10594 GCA_004367975.1 Mesochordaeus erythrocephalus
TATCAGCCTAGCTATGTCAGCTATACGTGTAGTCTGCTTTATTTAGGGGGAGGGGGTAGTTCACCTCTGGATATATGTGTACCAGGGACCCTGTTTTTAGCGTTTTTATGGCCTTAGACGTGGTTGAATGTTTTATTGAGCCCTGCGACCCCCACCTAAATTGGACGTGGGATTTTTGGAACTATTTTTAGACCGGAAGTACCGCCGGAAGTGACAGCTGAAAATCGGAAGTTGTTTATTTTCCATCGCAAATCACACCAAATTGTTGCCCGAGACGACCTCTAGTGGAAAACTATCTTTTAAAAGTTTAAGTACCTACACGTACTTAGGAATTGACACTTTAAAAAAGTTAGTTTTTTACCCCTTAACCAGTGGAGACACCGAAGGACTTTTTGTCCCTTAACACCCCAAAAACGCTCTTCTTTCGCAAATATCTCGAGAACGAATGCATGGATCTGCTTCAAATTTTAACAGATCATAGGGATTTCAAATAACCTTCATACAAAAATAGTGTAACTAATTTGGCAGGCCAAAACCGTTTTGGCGCTTTTTCTGAAAATGGAAGCGACTTGCAAAATTTAACTGCCATTATCTCAGCGGTCGGACCTCTATTTCTATCCAAATTTTGGCAATGCTTTGGCTTTGTATCATTCTCGTTACAGACAAAACATCACGGTATTATCGTCTACAAAAGTTTTTTTATTGAATATATAACGGATCAGTGTTTTTTGAAGAAATCAAACGGTTTACTAATTACAGCACTAAGAATTTTATCGGTAAGAACTCGCGTTTAATTTATTATTTTTCCATAGGTATTCATGTTGGCATAGAAAAAAAATAATGGTCTCACGTTGTAAAACTCATTTTTTATTAAATATTTAGTGAAGCGGTCTTCATTTTTTTCAGAAGTCCAACGGTTTTCCGGCCATTACTCCAAGTCTTTTAAGCCCAATAGCTAGGAAGAGATGGAGCACACTTTTTACAAAGCACACGGCTATGGTGATCTCTAAAATATTATGTTTGCATGAACTGCAAGTGAAAGCATTCCTATGACGCACGCCTGTCAAAACTACCCCCTCCTATACCAGGGAGTAACTGATGGGTTAACGAGACTTACTGGGTCTGATAGAGTTTTGCCGTGCGGTTCAGAATCGGCTCCCATACTATCCGAAATTATACGCGTCGTAAATTTAACCTCCCCCCCAAAGACAAAACGTGAAAAAGAACTTTTTTGAAAAAAAACATTAGTTTTAACTGATTGGTGTATGGGACCTGATCGCACTAAATTTGACTATATTAAGTAGACCACACGGCATACAATAAAAGCACCGAAAACGTAATTCGTTTTAACTTATGGACCTCGAAAGTCACATTGCCAAAATAGACATTTTGTGACTTTTTGAAAATTTGTCCTTTAGAAATTCCATTTTTGGGCTATAACTAGGTCACGTGTTAAGAATTCTGGGGCAGGCCTTTTAGACCAACTGAAGCTGGAGTCATGGCGCTTTCGAGCCAATCGGGCATAGTGCCAGAAATCACATTTTTGCCTTCTAGTGGCTATAACTACATAACGGGTTAGCAATTCGGAGTTGACCACTTGAGAAGAAATGTAGTGGTCATCCGTGAGCGTTGAATGAGGCCAATTTTGGGGAAATTAGACAATTTAGAAATGTGAAATTTTATAATTGCCTATCAAATATGTTCAAAAGAAATAGATAACAATTAATTACAAAAAAATTCCCAATAATACATATCTCTTACTAAGCTACTAATTTCACGTGATAACCCGTTACATCCTGATTTTTTTCATACTTTATCGGTAAGCAATATTAATATAGTTTGAACACCGTTGAATAGCCAGATAGCACAACCTCCTTTTATATTGTTTTTGTTTTTGCTATTTTATTGCAATATACTGCGTCAAAAACAGAAAGGTGAACTTAGAAGGAGAACATTAAATATTATTTGTGTTTGAGGACCAATGCTGAAGCTGAGTTCGTATCTTGACTTGGCCCGTGGTACTATAAATAAAGTATAGGATATTATAAATGGTTAACTTCATAGGTTCTTATTTTGACACAACCGCACATGTTTCAGCACTTTTCAGAGTACTTTCCTATTAAATACGTTATGTTCGCCTTTTATGGTAGTACCATGGGACTGACCTCACGTGACAGAAGAAAACCTTCTTGTTTTTTGGACTTATTGTTTCTTAAAAATTGAGTGGGGGCGTATAAATTCGGAGTCGACAACTACGTTTTATGTTATGTCTAAAATTATGTTTGCCTTCTCCGAAGCGATGAAATCCTGACTTCTTTTTCATACAAATAAATATTTAACAGAATGTATTTGGTGTCCCCATAAAAAGCGAAGATATTTCCGGTTAAACCATGTGCGGTTACCAAAATGAGAGTATACCATTTTTATTGACGGTTGGGATGCGGGACATAGCATAAACAAGGGGCATAGCAAGGTTTACTCGTATTTTTATCCTATACTCACTTCTGACTGTTGTTATGATCACAGTATTTAACTTATAAAAATTATTTTTTCAGTGCGGATATGTGTGCTTGGAGCAAACGTCGACTACAAGAACATTCTCGTAATTTCGACGGTTGCTTGTACGTAAAGTTGTCGGCCCCCACGTCGACCACCCGGTCTTTTGAAAACTACCGAACACCTCCTACCTAATGAAAACCCCTCTGATAACGAATCTCAGTCGAAGTCGAGCATTCCTGTACAGCAGACAATCCAAATAGTCGCTACAAACTTGAGCATACCAACATATTTTTTCGTAATAAATTAGTTTATCATGTATTTCGTTGTTACTTGTTATATATCATGAAAAAGTGAATTGTTTAAACCCTAAATTGCAGCCATTTGAATCGCAGCTTAATCATCGTGTTAAAGCGGTTTTGGTTGAGGTTATGCCGTTGATCATTAATGGTAGTAGATCAAAGTGTCATTTATACCGTAATTAGAAGCTTTTATGTTGGATTTATGTCAATAATTTTTATGTTTATGGTGAAAAACGACAAAACGCTTTGTCTGGGATTAATCATTGAAAAATTGACCTATTTTGCCTGCAAATAAGTAGCTGCACCTGCGTTTCGTTTTCCAACTGCCTGAAATATATAGGAGTTTGTGTCAAATTGTGTTCAATTGGGCGGAAAAATGTGAGACTTTCTTTTCTAAAATTCTGAATACTATTCATTCGTGGCATTTATGTTCAAGTGATAAGATATATAAATCATTTTCCGACCTTTTTGCCAGAGATATTTCGAGATGTACTTTTTTTTTTAAGTATAAACCTATCCTTTTTTGTTCTCCATGCGAATATATAAATCTGTACTGCTTTTTTCAGAGATTACTTATTAAAAAATGAGTGAGTTGGGAGCACTTCCTCAGCTGCCCGCCAGGATCTGGTGCACCTCAGGGGTTCATGTAAATCATTGTCTCGCAGAAATGCTTGAAAATGACTATCATGTCCTTCTCGCAGCACAAACCAGAGTTCTAGGCGGGCTGAGTTCACTTCCCCGCGTCAGACTGAGAAAAGTGTTGACATCGCGAAGATTCAACGTGCAATATGATGAGACTAACTTGCAGCTAGACTTATACGTGAATACTGTTAGTTTCAAGCTGATGCTAGAAATTAGGGTTAGTTGACCTATATATTTTTATGATTTTCCCGCATTTTTCCCAGCACTACATGGTAACCATAGAAATGGTCTTAACTTTGGTCCATTGGATGTCAGGACATGTCCTATCCCGCACCAATCGACCCTTTATAGTACGGTGCCCCAACACCTATGGCGGAAATATGATGGTTTGTGGCAGCGATCGGATGTTTGCTGATCTCTGCCAGCACCATAAAATTGTGCGGAATATCGAGAAGCTGGAGCGGGACATGAGTAGTGATGACTTTGAGTATCCGGATCTCTACATAGATCTAATGGTTATTATTGCTCAGGCTAAAGGTAGCCCTGGGTCTATGGTGTACGTAAAGCAGGTAAATATTAACATTTTTGATAGAAAACCTTCTAAGGAACTATGTATGGTAGGGCCGAGTGGTTATATACAAGGTTATTGAACAACTTCTGTATCGAATGTTGCTGGAACATGTTCGAAAACACCAGCTAGGTAATTTTATTTGTAGCCTACCTCAAAAGGGTATATTTTAAACATAGAAATCACTAGATAGTGAGATTCCAACATTTGGTTGTTTGATGAACCTATATACCGTTCTGAGGGGGACGATTCAACGCTATTCACATGCCCCACACTTCGATATCTCCGTTGCTTCGATGGAGTCAAATGCCGGACGTTTTCTATTTCCTGGATTACTAGGTGTTTCTCAGATTGTGTGGGTGAGTCAGTTTAGAATGTAGACATAGTCTTACGATCAAAAATATGAACATTTCAGTATCGATTTAACCTCACAAAACTTGCCCGTGGTAGAAGTGCTCCTTCTGGAGAGAATACTGAAGTCATTTATCATCCTGAAAAGCCATTAAAAATGCCCACCTCTGTGTCCGAAATGAGTGACCAGATTTCTTATCGTCTACCTAAATTATATGGAGAAACGGCTATTTTCCTATAGCTCAGATTGTACTCCCGCCTGTAAATGAATTTATTTTTCAGCTAGTATTTAGCGCCTAATTCTTTTTAGATTGCAAAGAAAACCCGTTCTTTTTTACATTATGAGCAAACGAAGCATCTCGTCCGTTGTAAGTGAGGAGGAGGAGATCATTAAAAACATAACCACCCCTAAAAAAGCCACAGGTATATGTTCGATTCCATTTGTTATATAGTATTTGGAATATCACCATTTTATAGGATGGCGCACCCCCACCAATGCAACTAGGGACTATGACGGCTTCAGTGATAGTAGTTCTGAAGATGCAGGATTCATTCTTACCCGAGCCATCGCGCTTGCCCGCCCAAAAACAACTCAAATTTCAGTAGCACCTAGTGCCACTCAGCAGTCTCCTGCACAGGTGGAGGACATATTTCATCCTGCTGAGAACATCTCAATGCGCACCAGACGTTATGTCCGTGGCGTCATGCAAGGAGTGAACATAACTAACTCACGGGTTCGTTTTGAATATGCAATCCGATTTCAGAAGAGATTATTGGGGATGTGTTCACGCGATAGCCCGTATTTTAGACGAATATTAATTTTGATAGAGGACCGAATGAAAGGTGAATCTTATGCCTGCATTTCCTAATAGTGAAACTTCTATTTTCCTAGTTGGGGAGAGGGTCATGATGAGTTTAAGGAGATATGAGGAACACATTGACATATCTGGAGTATCTCAAGAGCCCTGCTGTTTACCATTGATGCGCGAAAGTCCCGCGACCTGTGGGTGCGCCACCTGCATTGGACATGACGCCCTGGTTTCCCTAGTAGAAGCCTACGCAGTAAGACCCGGTTGCGGCCGTTTCGCCACCCTAGGTATGAAATCAAAGAGACAGTCGTGTAAATCGAATATATAACGTTAGCGCTTTTTTTCTAATTTTCCAGGTTGAGCCCACTGAGTGTAAAAAGACATGTCTACCGAGTATAAATTTGATCAGCGACTCTCCTCACTTTTTTATTAAACTACCTACGTATTCAGAGTATAAATCAAGACTCATGGGCAAACTCCTACGTTTCATCGAGATTGGACGGGCTAATATCCGAGTCCTCTTCAAGCTCCATGAGGGCGAGAGTCTACTCACAGTCTTGGACTGGTTTATTCAGTACTCTTCGATTGTGTCTGTGCATGCTGAGTCCGTAGACTTGACTTATTCCGTCGGAATGAGTCCCCATATTGACATTCTGATGCTAACTGGCCTGTTAGAGGATGTATTAGGTCAGTTTCCTAATGAAGTGAAAAGCTGGATTCCAACCCGGTCCCATAATTTCTGGAAAATCGTTTTTATACCCAACACAACTGAATCTTAGGTTCACTACTGATTCCCGAATCCCTACAATTACTGTAATATTGCCGGTAAAAATTCCCGTTAAGGTAGTGCTTATCTGAAAATATACGAGCAGACTGACTGTACTGTTCAATCTCAAAATGTTGGTACCTCAGTGGAGGTCTTTAACACTCTTCACTACAATTCGTATCATGTAAGTAACATTTTAACGTTCTGACCAATTATTCATCCGTGAGGATTTGTCTAGTGAAATCTAACCGATAAACAATTCAGTTATAATTTAAAGGTATCTTATGAATTAAACACTTGCTACTTTACCAGAAATTCAATGTTGCCTTTGTTACAGAGTTGGAATTTGAGTCAGATTGGGGGAAGGGAAATATTGGAGGGTAAGTTATTCTCATTATGGCGTTTAAAATTTTTAAACATTATGTATTTAAAGCATTGAACGAAGAAACCGGCATTTGTGCCATTTTAAACAGTGGCTTGACTCCGCGCACTGGAAGCTTCCGTGGAGACTCCACACGAATGTCCGAACAGCCATACACCGGCTTTTTTCCCACTGCTGTACTCTGCAAGAATGAATGCTTTAATACCAATCATTCATACATTAGTCAGTAGGGGATTCAAAACTAGCTTACTATAAATAAAATATTACACCAATAACCGTGGATCCAAACCAGCGTACCCTGTATCCTTTCATTCATGTGGAAACGCGATTATCTCAGTACTGAGACTTATTGCTATGTAAAAAAATAAAAGGTTGGGATATAAAAAATAAAATGTTGTGATATAAATGAAGAATTGGCTACGCTCGACTATTTCCTCTCTTCTAGATGGTTTATGAACTGAGTTAACTCTGAACTGTATTCCGTCTGAAGTTCCCGGGCCGATTCACTCGTGTGTAATTCTAAATTACCGTAAATGTTAGCAACCTCGTCGCTGAACCGAGCTTGCGGTTCCGGTGTAATAATCCATGAAAGCTGTAAAATGTGCATGTAAGGGTCTTTCTGAGTCGGATATCGCCTATTTGCCAGTGTAGAATTCCTGAGCCCGTTAACGTTCTCTATCTAAATTACGGAAATTGTCAGAATAATATGTTGGCTTATTTCTCGAGTGGTAAATGGTAAATTAATCTCTAGGTAACTCGTAGAATCGTATGAAAATCTCTTGTATTTTTAAGAGTATAAACGTCGAATGTTTTATTCTCACGTAAATTCGTTCGGGGAAATGGCTGTACATGCAGACTGCAAAAACTTATATGCTGATTGCCCGAATCCCACATATTATCCTCACTTAGTGACCTCGTCATCTCCGTTTAGTAACATAGTAAGTTGATTCCCCGAAACCGTTTCCCCTCCTAATGGTGACATAGACCGCGAAAACCTCAGTTATAGATAAATTTCCGCTTTCTTGTCTGTATCACAGAGAAGTGAAAACCAACCAGGTGAAGTTCATGATTAGCCCATTCACTTAAAAAGAGAAACCGAGTGTTATTTTGGAGTTCTTACATTTGACCAATATTTGAGCTAATAAACTTTGAATATTACTGCTGTCTCGTTCTCAGTGTTTTAATTTTAACTTTTAAACTATTCCACTGTACGTACCGTTGCATAAACTTGATGACAGCTTAATTTATATGGGCACTGAATTTAGAACTTTGGTCGATTGGATTTGCCTGATCGCTTGGGACGAAGGGACAAAATGAGCAATCTGAGTGCGGTCCGAGTTTACGAGTAAGTTCAGAACGTTTATTTAATGCGCACAGGAAAGGAAAAACTCCCAAAGAAAAGTCCTGTAGATTCCCGAAATGATCCGCTATCAAAACGCACCGATATTAGATCGTTTAATCATAATTGATTAATCCTATCTCCATGAAGAGTTAATCAATATGTACTGATTAGTTTTTATTGAGTTAACGTTTTTTTTCCTTTTGGATTTGTTTCAGTGCGCTAGCATGCCCAACTGGGCAAATATAATAACCACGCCTAATTTAACCTGAATTATCAGGATTAGGAAAGGAAAAACTCCCAAAGAAAAGACCTGTAGATTCCCAAAATGATCCGTTATCTAAGCGCACCGTTATTAGATCGATTAATCAGAATTAATTAATCCTATCTCCATGAAGAGTTAATCAGTATGTACAGATTAGTTTTTATTGAGTTAAGGTTTTTTTCCCTTATGGATTTGTTTCAGTGCGCTAGCATGCCCAACTGGGCAAATATAATAAACACGCCTAATTTAACCTGAATTATCAGGATTAACCATGCCTGCCAACACAGTCTACGTGACAGCGAAAAGACGAATTCAGCCAAGTTGGATGTATGGAGCCGCTACCTATTTGACACACAACAAGAAGGTAGAAAACAGCTTAGAACCCTAGTAAGTAGCACTAAGGACTCACAAATATACTCCCCCTCAGTCTGCCCATTCGCACAAGCCCTCATTTTTGAGTATCATATTTAGCTACAATATTTGAGTACAATAACTAGGTCTGAATTCGGATTTTTTATTTTAGTAAACCTTTAAAATTGGATGTTGGTTCACATTCGTTGGTTCACATTCGTTCCATATTAACTTATAAAGTACCGGAAACTTCTCGACCAGTTTGGAATAACTGAATATACTATATTTTTCACGATTGAAAGGGACCAATGTCACTAAATGGTCTCCACAGGATATTTCGCTCGAGGTCCCCACTGGTCCCCACTAACCAGCCTCTAAAGACAGAACGTGAAAAAACCCCTTTTTGAAAAGTTTTAACTCCTGGGGCATGGCAGCTGACCGAACTAAATCGTGCTAGATTAGGTTCACACCTGGGCATCCAATAAAAATATCGAAAACATACTAGATTATATGTTTTAAAATATGGTCCTGAAAATATCACAATGTCAAAAATCGACAAAATTGATTTTTACCGCCCTAAACTTTACTTTTTACGCAGTTATTTCTTGTCGAATTTTCTGTGACATACACTGGGATCTTGGCATGTTTTCCAAATCATAATGTCACTTGTTGAAAATTAGTACTTTAGAAATTCCATTTTGGGCTATAACTAGGTCACATGTTAAGAACTTGTGGTCGGTAATTTGAGAAGAATTGATACTGGAGTCATGGCGCGTCGAATAAGCCTGCTTTCGAGCGAATCAGACATACTTCCCGAAATCAAATTGTTGACTTCTAGCAGCTATGACTACAGAACGGGTTAGGAATTCGCGGTCCCTTACTTGAGAAGAAATGTATTGTGAATTGTATGGCATTTAGAATACAAAATCGACTCGCAATAACTGCGTTAACACCTGTGCTCCCTTTTGAGCATTTTCTGCTCACGGACCAGTTTTTTCGTTTTCCTCGAAACTGAGCGGAGCTACCTCAGAATGCCGCCCCCTCCCAGGACTCCCCCCCCCCCAAATTCAACGCCGCATCTTTTACGATCATTTTTAGACCGGAAGTGCTACCAAAAAACGGAAATGGATTTTTTTAATCGCGAATCACACCAAATTGTTGCCGAAGACGACCACTAGTGGAAAACTATCCTTAAAAAGTTTTAGTACCTACAGGTACTTAGGAAATAACACTTTATTTTTTTTAGTTTTTTACGAGCTAAGACAGCTGCGACATAGATAGAAAAACGTTAAGCAGTATTCCTGCCTAGAAATTTATTGCACATATTTTAGGCTACCAAACGACCAGACATTTTGACCGAAAATGAACCTAAAAATGGAAAATTCGAAAATTAACGTCGAAAAATTGACAAGTTATTAACCGACTATTTTAAATACGCCAGTCAAAATTTAAGCCGTATAGCGGCATGCGTTCTTTCATAAAAGGGATTAAACGGTTCACGGTTTTATTCTGTTTCCAATCTATCGGTTCTCTAGACTTATTACTCATCCATCGATGGCGAATGTATTAACTAAGAATAATTCCGCCTCAAACCTAACATAGAAATACAATATGAATTACAACTATAATATGGTTTTTGATGAAAAATAATCTATTACGTATAATTTGAGGACGTAATGGGACGTTTTCTGGTGTCCAAAATTATACTCCTTCATACAGTTAACCCCCTCTAAAGACAAAAATGAGTCGAATATAGTTGACTTTGACAGTCCTGAAGATATTCTCAATATACGCACGATTCAATTATAGGGCTGGGTTAGTTAAAAGATTCAAAGGTTCACAGGAGTCAACGATTAAAATAAAATAAACGGGTATCGTTGATATTACACTGCACCGAATGAGGATTAAATTCCGTTGATTTCACCCTACGTTTTCAAAGTTCACTAGTATTGACCGTCAGCAGGTAAAAATGCAAGATTCACTGATATGCAAGCAAGGTGAAAGACACAATAAGCTTAATTGTCAATTTACCTTATTCTAAACTGTATGTTTCCCAATCGCTATTCAACCTTAGTTTATACAAGCAAAAGAGCTTATACAAGCAAAAGACAAGCATAAAAATAATGTGATAAAATATAATCAATGAGATTAAGGGCGACTATATGCAGGTGTTGTAGACCCGTTATTTGGAGTGAGCGAATTTAACCCTCTTGGCAAAATTTTCTCGACTTCGCTTGGACAAAATAATAGAGCCATGCACCCACACGGACTCGAACACGTAATCTTTAGATATGAGATTATTCTTAATGATACTAGACTGCAA
>SCLF01131294.1:0-10592 GCA_004367975.1 Mesochordaeus erythrocephalus
CAGACTAGCTAAGTCAAATATACGTGTAGTCGAAGTCCTGAAGGGGGGGGGAGGGTTCGCCTCTGGACTAATGTGTATCAGCTATGGTTAGCTAAGGGTTCATACTTTCAACTTATACATTTAACTTGGAAATTTGTCTTCTAGGAGCCGCGTCTTTAGGGAGAATGTAATTGCATTAGTTGATAATTTCATGGATAACCAAATTAAAATGCCATTTATCAGCCGTGGGTAAATTTTCCGACTTAGACCAAAACTTGCACCATTAAATTTTAGCAGTCTACCGAGTCCAATAGAAAAATTAAGTTATAATGACTATAAATAGTAAAATACGACAAAAAGTGTATATATTTTTCTCTCCATTGCGTACACATACTTCTGACATTAATTACTGTATATAAATATATATTAATGGCATATTGATAAATATTTAAATGCTTATTACTGTTTGGGTACCTAGATGGATAGCTACAAAAGCGGGAGATATTTTCAAACTTGCTGTCCCGCTTTTTCACCAATTAAGAAAAAATGTGCTGATTTTTGCAACTTTTCAACTGGTTACCCTAATAGTAATATGCATTTATATATTCATCAACATGTTATTAATATATAGTTATATACAGTAATTAAAGTACGGATAAGATCCTCACTCGATGAATAATCACAAAGGAGGTTCTTGCACTAATTGCAAACGAAGCTTGTGTGTTTCTTCCAGTTTTACGCCAAAAATATACGTGCTATTGTTTTGCAATTTTGCACGATTAAAGATTAGTTCCTTATTGATCTAATGTTCTAAATTTTAATTTAAAATAGTGACAGCTTTCGTGACAAGCTACAAAACGTAACAAAATTTTAAAGAAGGTGGGAGAGACAAATATACTTTTAGGCGTATTATACTATTTAAAGTATTTGGAACTTAATTTTTTTATTGCATTGGATAAACCGCTCAAATTTAATGGTGCAAGTTTTTTTTAAGAAAATGCCATTTATAGGTAAAAGTGATTTTCTAGAAGGCTATATTTGACTGCTAGTATGCCCAAACCAAAAGAGATATTTTCAACGGAGACATGCCATTAGGTCCGCCATGGATAGATTTTTAATCATCGAATTTAAAAACGATACAATGAATGGCTTTCGATAAAAATGAGAAATAGAGACTCCCTGAATCAAAAGAGGCAGGTGTGGCATCTACTGGTTAAGTACGCTTACCCACAAATTAAGATTTAAGTTCTGCTTCTCGAACAAGAAGTTACTCGATCATCTTACACGGGTGTCAAATCCGCCCCTTCAAGTGGCAACTAACAGCTTAACCAGCCTTAGTGTGTGTTATAGAGTTTTCTTATTACGCTACCGAAGCTGTTCTTAGTATATGCAAATTTAGACGGCGTCGCAAATTAAAAAACTTTTTTTCAAAAAACATTAATTTTAACTCCATGGGGCATGGCAGCTGACCGAAATATTCCCATGATAACCTAGTTATAGCCCAAAAATGGGATTTTCAACAAGTGAAAAAAATCACGAATGTTTCATTTTTTTATTTTGTTATGATTTAGAAAACAATGGATAGCTGGATATTTGTACTCTCAGAATCTGGTATCATTAGACAGGTATTATTAGACTTGTATCATTAAACTGGCTATTACATAGGACTTCCGCTTGATTTTACCTGATTTTACTAATTAGTTTTTCTATGTTTTTGGCATACCCTAGCTACCCGTATTTCCCGTAACTCCTGACATTCACGTGGGGGAGGGAGGATTATCTAGAAAGGAATTATGCGAGCAGAAAATGATTGATAACTACTTAATAGCTGGATTTTTAATCCCGTTCGACACAACCATGAATCGGGCCGTAACTTCTGTCAGAGTGGTGCTTCATTGAATTTTCCCCCAGAACCGCCACTAAAAATTGGCTAAAACTAAATTGTGTACTAAATTGTAGGAGAACTTAGTACGAGAATATGGGTCGGTAGTATCAAGTAAAGATTTGAATTTCAAAGTCGCGATGGAGCGAGAGAGAAAAATAGAGTATCCATTAATACGCAGCTTCTAGATAACTAAACTTAAAATTTAATATATATACAAGATATCTTACGGTTAAATTTCATTAAAATGTATTTAGTTTTGGGAGAGATGGTAAATATCGAACAGTTGAGAGAGAAAACTTAGCTATGATTTGGGATTTTAGAATATTAATATCGCCAAATATAAGCTAAATCAGAAGACATATCTGCTGTAGAGTTTACCCTGGCATAGTTTATCTAAGGGTGAACCGTGTCGAGTGGCGAGTATATCAGGTACCTCCACTAGTTTAATTGGCCTATGGTGTTATACAAAGAGAGGCATATGTAGAGCAATGACGACAGAGGTTAAGGGTAAAAACAATTCGAAATAGTTGGCCGATACCCAAAGGAGGTGGAAGACCGTATCGCTGGAATATGTATCTGGTAAAGAGTGGCGAACGTGCGAACGTGCTTACTAGCGATTAGATGAGTAATTTCTTGGTGACATGTTATGGCGATGCGGATAAAGCTATTCGCTAATAATTACGAAAAGTAGCTTTACTAATAGATGGTGTCTACTGATGATGATATCTATGTAATAGATATGGTCTGCGAATAAGTAGAAAAAGTAAGTCTATTGCTCGAGCTTGTCTACTGGTGAGGAGGTGTAGTTCCTGATCGAACTCTGCTGATAGAGCTTGTCTACTAATAAGTAAAAAAAGTTGGTGTACAGGACAAGGCACGAATAAACCGGGAAAACACACACTGGGAGAAGATGGCTCTAGTGATTAATGTAGGAGGATTTTTTCACAGATATCTGCTGCTAGAGTTTCCAAATGGTAGGTAGGTAAAACAGAAAATGTACTGATATCCAGCTGCTAACTAAATGAAAAAGAATTCTATGAATACAAATAGGTGGGATTCTAGATCTATCGGAAAAGCAATTATTTCAGGATGTGGAAAACAAATGGAAATCAAAACGCTAGGGATGGGGAGAGCAAACAGAACAAATAACATTTAAGATTTCACTGGAGACTTGTAGAGAGAACAGTAATATAATAGTTATATAGAATAGTAAATATAAAACGACGATTCAAAAATCAAAGAACGTTTTAGTATTTCTTGTTATATTATTTTTCCGATTATGGAGTGAAAATTATAAGTTCATTTCATGAGCAAATATATGATTCCTAAATAACACACATCATGGAGATCAGATGATTCGGGGTAGTATAATATTAAAACAGTAAAACAGTAAGATAAAGCACTTCATCGATCACACCAGCGTGAAATGTGTCATGGGTCCGCCAGCGATCATTCCGGTGAACCGATAGTATTCCGTAATTATGGACCAAGAAGAAAAAACAAGCCACTATATTATACCACCAATGAAAATAATGCAGCTGGGAATTTGTGACTGCTATCACGGAATAGTATTATGCAAGTGTTAACCTAAATGGGCGATACTGTATTTTACTTGTGAACAAGTTCTATATGGAGGACTTTACTGCCATACTTAAGATGTAACATTGATGACGATTAATAAGATATAGTTTAAATGATCAACTTCCGGGATGAGCCGCTCCATAGGTGTGTTGATTTAAATGAAAACAAGCAAGGTATCAACAGACAAATGTGAAATATTTACAGAGTCAAAAGTTCACGAGGAATATGCCATTTTAAGGAAGGAAACAAAGGAAGAAAAATTAGTAGAGCTGCGAAGGCTGACGAACATAATATACAGAAGTAAAATCTGGAAACCAAAGAACAAACAGTACCATTAGTTGTGAAAATCGGGGAGCAGTCTGACCTAGTAACGCCATTGGTTCTGGTGGAGGAGATGTAGCCTAGGTGAAAGTTAAAAAGGCCTTCATAGATGCTATAAATAATTAAAACCAACAATCCAATTCCGACATTTGGTAATAGACGGCTTATGACAGCATCTAATTTTGAAGGTATCTCACTACTTTTATGAAATGTTAACCTTTGGATTTCCCAAGTCGCCAGCGTCGTTGTAAGGGTTTAATACAAATTCTGCGGAAGCTATGGTGTGGTAACCATATTATAACTTGATGGCATTATAATGAGTTTTTATTATAATAGGGCATTATAATGAGTCGTTTCCTGGGGTGCTTCTGATAATAGTAATCAGGGGAGTGATAGCACTGAAGTAAACTTCGATGCAGACAAAAACGTGCCAATAATTACTAGGCATGGTGATAAATACGGAGAAATGCACGATCAATATTCAGGAGCAAAAACTTACAAATTATAAAACGAGCCGTCTCAAGCTCCTCAAGGCATTTGTGTAAAGAATAATTTGCAAAGTTTAATAGAACGATTGCAAAGAAGATGTGTGTTTCTGACAAATGGCTGGAGGGAAGAACTGGGGAAATGTTTAAACTCGAAATATAGCAAAGCAGAGTGATTGTCGGTGACGAGGGGCAGTAGCAGTTTCAAAGCATCGTTGTGTTTACAGGTATGTTGAGGTATGTTTACAGGAATACAAGGACCTAGGGTGTGCTGATGGACAACTAAATGACAGCACAAGGGAGATAGTGAACACAGTGGAGAGAATTTGACTGGATGTCTATTGGTTATGGTAAACTTCACAGTGGATGTCATGTGCTGGTTTAAGAATATGAAATGTGGTTTGGGCATGGAATCTGTTGGTGAAATGGTATTTGTATTCTCACCAAAGAATATACTCAACCTAGTATTGGGTTTCATGGGACAGCACATGATGCACACATGGGCGACAAGTTTAGCCGAAATCATACGCAAACAAATCGTAGGTACAAAAACGATTGGACGAGACGCAAGAAGTTGGGGGTAAATATCACTGTTTTGTTTGCACATAAAACTAAATTCATTATTTTTGTTAAAATGGAATTATTAAATAAAAACTGCCAAAGTTCGTTACGGTGAATTATGAGATCCGTGAATGGAGAAGTTGTTCATCTATCGGGGTAGGACTGCGTCTCTATTACTGAGGCAGATGACTTCCCCACTAGTAAAGCTTGTTTGCTAGTTAAGTCAAGTCTGACTCCAGTAATGGAGTTGTTTGTGGTCAAATGGGGTCCTATTACTGATACGTTTCTACTATCTAGGCTTGGTCGTTGGTGAATAAATGAAGTCTCGACTACTGAGACTTATGTACTGGTCAGTAGATGCAGTCTCTTCTGATGAGGATTATCTAGTTGGGCGAATATGAAGTCTCCACTACCGATGCTTGTCCACTAAGGGGTAGGGAGGTCTTTATTCTGATGGAGTTTATCTCGTGGGTGAATGAAGTATCTACAACTGAGGCTTCTTGACTGGTGAGTAAATGGAGTTTCTACTAGTGATTATCTATTACTGAGGCTAGTTTACTAAGGCTGATGGATATTATCGGGTGACTGAGTGAAATCGTTTCTACTAAAGCTTGTCGACTAGTCAAAAACTGAAGTCTCTACTACCGAGGCTTGCCTACTAGTGAGTTGTTGGAATCTATCAACTAATGATGCTTGCCCACTAGTGACTGATGCTTGTCTACTTCTACTGATGCTACAGATGATTGTCTACTTCTGAAGGCTGTGTATGAGTGAGTAGATGAAGTATCTACTGCTAAGAAATATCTAGTAGTGAGTTCATAAAGTCTCTATGCTAATGGAATCTGTCAGGTGAGTAAATGTATACTCTATTAATGAGGCGTGTCTACTGGTGATTAAACTAAGTCGGAACTGCTCAGTGCACTGCCCAATGGATGGCCCTCTATTGATGTATTGAAAGCTTGTATCTGTTGAGTAGGCGAAATATCTGGGAAAGGTCTCAGCTGTCTACTGCCCAAGCTTCTTTGCGTATATAGCTGACTGATGTTGATTATTTACGTACATAGCTGATGAAAGCTTGTCTACTGATGAGTAGGTGACGATTAATGTTAAATCTCAACTGGTAGTAAGACTTTTATACTAGTGAATAGATGAAGGAGATCCAGACAAGGAACTCCACTGTTACTGGGTGAGTAGATTTGAAATTGCTAATGGGCACGCATGTCTACTAATGGGTATATTAGCCATCTATTGAGGTGGCGTGTTGAACCGTGACAGACTTCATAAAAGTCTTCCACGGTTCTGAGTTCAAGACTCAACCCATCGGAACATGACTCTGAGTGTGGTTAGTCTATGGAAAAATACTGAGCAATCCAAATACACCTACGTAAGTAATCAATACTACTACACAAATGACGTAGATACCAGACTCTGAGTGTTGTTGGGATCCCAGGAAAACTGAGCAACCAGAATACCTGCGTAAGCGCCATACTACAACACTCAAATGACGTAAATACCTCACTCCCGAACCAGTAAAAACTAGATTTCGCTGGAATTAGAATACGCAGATTCACCCATGGAAGAGCCAATCAAAAACAGGGTGAGACTATATAAGGAACGAGAAAACGCCCAAAAATCAGTCAGAAGAAAACAGCGAAGCGCTAGCTATAAATCCAGCAAAACCAAATACCCGACGAACGACAAAATACCAAGCCAGAAACCAGAGACCACCAAATACTAGAGATAAATCCTACTCAGTTTCGGAGCTGGGGGACCAAAGAAGTCCGAACCGAACAGTAAACGCCGAATCGAACCCAACGCTGCCGAACATTCATCAGATAAGTCAGATTTTAACTAGATATGCCGATAGCGGCCGTAATGACTCCCCAGAACTGAACCGGCAACGCCGAATCGAACACTGAACCGAACGTCGAATCGAACGCCGAATCGAACGCCGAATCGAACGCCGAATCGAACCCAGATTCTGGAAAGCAGTTAAGGAATTAGTAAATAACTATCTGCCGTACTAAACCGGACTTGAGAATAATTCCCTTGGCAGCACGAATCTTCGTTTCAATGAAGAAACGATTGAGAATCAAACCCTTGGCCGATCCAGCCAAAAGTAGTGAATAACTCTCTGCTGTACTAACCCGTACTTGAGAATAATTCAGTTAGCAGCACGAAACTCCCTTTTCCACGAGGAAACGATTGAGAATCAAACCCTAGGCCGATCCAGCCCAAAGTAGTGAATAACTCTCTGCCGTACTATCCCGTACTTGAGAATAATTCTCTTGGCAACACGAATCCCCCCTTTTCACGAGGACACTAACAAGAGAATCAATCTCTAGCCGTACCAGTCCAAAAGTTGGCACGACTCTCGGCCGCACTAACCCATACCTAATAATCCATCCTTTGGCCGCACTAATTCTTCTAGGAACCTTTAGAAACTGGCTTCGTCACTCTGGATTCGTCCTCCAACTCGTCAGTTCCGGTCAGCCACCCCACGGAAGGCTCTGGTCGTACTGTTGGATCCGAAAGAACTGACACAAGACCTGGTCTTCCAGTGGGATGCGGACGGACGTCCAATCGCCCCGATAATTATCCTGGACAAGACCAAAGTTCCCAAGTCCACCCATTTCACTCAGCGTGATCACCCGAACCCTAACCGCAAGTAATCGTGATTGGCCCGACATAACGCACTGAGACTCAAAACTCTTCTGCTAAAGATCCGGGAGGCCCATGTCTTCCAACTGATCGCCGAGTCTGTCGACATTACCCCGCCGGCAATCCACTTACCCCATCTGATAATCCAGCCGACAATCCAGCCGATAACACAGCCGAAAATCTATCACGCAACCCAACCCGTTAGTCCAGTAACCCCATTCAACTATCCAGACGCCGAGATCCTCCAGCTGATCCCCGAGTCTATCGACATTACCCCAGCCGACAATCCAGTTACCCCAACCGACAGTCCAGCGACCCCATTCGACAATCCAGCCGCCCATCCGGAAGTCAATCCAGCCTACAATCCAGCAGTTAATCCAGCCAACAGTACAGCTGTCAACCCAGCCGACTATCCAGCCAACAATCCAGAAACCCCCTCTGACAATTCAGCCGACTATCTATCTGACAATCGAGCCGAAGATCCAGTAAATTCATCTGCCCTTCTAGCCGACAATCCAGTCGATAAACTATCTGACAATCGAGCCTACGACCCAGTAATCCCATCTGTCCATCCTCCCGACAACCCTGTGTAAACCCCACGGTGAAACAGTATTTTCTGCTTCTCAAACGACCATTAAATATATATCCTATTTCTCCTATATTCTCCGAGGTTTCGTCTTCTTAAGATTAAGTGTACTATTAGCCCTAGTCACTATAAATCAGTGTCTGCTGGAAGGTAATTAAAGCCTAGTAGCAGATACGAGTGAGCTATACGGTGGGCTATACGGTGAGCAGATACGGTGAGAATCTGAGAGAGAGGAACGTATGGTTGAGTGATATAACGTTAGATAACAATAATTGTTGAGTAAGTCTGGTTGGGTAAGGAGGCCTGTCATTACTGCTGTTCTAAGCAAAAACGCAAACCACAAGCTGATTATATACTCAAAGCTTTTTGCTACCAATGCAGCCTAATAGTAACTTGGATAGTAATTGTTAGCTTAATAAAAAAAAGTAATTAATACGGAATAATTAACTTCTGGTAGACTGCATGCTGTGGCAAAATCTGTGGAACGATCTGTTTGCTGGCGAAGTTTCTCTGCTGACAGAGTATACTGATAAAACCTTGTCTGCGGATGAGAAGATGACGCGTAATATTGAACATCGTTGTCTACAATCTTATTTGATGAAACTGTTTACTAGTGAACCAGATCTGGTAGTAAGGCTTGTATACTGGTGAATAGATGAATACTTATAAGCAAAGAGATACTGACAGAATATATACTGGCAGAATATCTGGTCGTACGGCTTGTCTACCGGTGAGTAGATGTGGAATTATTAATGTATACTAAAGAGTAGACAAGCAATCTATTGAAGTGGCGTATCTATTGGAAAGTAGACTAAGCCAAGTAGCGAAACAGTAGCGAAGTAGCGAACATTTCTGCTAGAGACGGTTGTCTAACGGTGGTATATAAACTACCTATATCAGGTGAGACTTGTCCACCCGTGATGTGTGCTGAATAATAACTGAATAGATAAAGATAATAAGCTGAATAGATAAAGATAATAAGCTGAATAGATAAAGATAATAAGCCGAATAGATAAAGATAATAAGCTGAATAGATAAAGATAATAAGCTGAATAGATAAAGATAATAAGCTGAATAGATAAAAATGTTAAAGAGAAAAACGCAAAGGAGTAGACAAAGTCATCTAAGAATAGCTTGCCCCGGCCTGGTCTTTGCTGGACTTTTATACAAAAGCATAAGCCACAAACTGCTTATGATTCCTAAAGATGCGCCAAAGATGGGGTATCGTAAATAACCGATTTAAGCTGGTGTCATATGGGACCACGTATGAGGGTATATGAGGGTATATATCGCTCACGTTACGTTGGTTAATAGAGCTGGAGGAAATTAAGGAAAAAACTAATATGAAGGGTAGATAACCTCTGCCGAGGTATCTAGTATAACCTAAGGAGCTTCGCTTTTTGGATTACTTATTAAAGTGCGTCGCTTTGAGTTATATTAAGCAATACAATTCTATGGGGTATTTGTAATCAACGAGAAAACTGTCACAGTATAGGAAACAAGAATTTGTTTGCTTTGATTTGTGGTTAATGTTACAAAATTAACCACGCGGAAATAATAAACCTAGAAATTAAGTATGTATAGATTATATATAGGTGGATGTTTAACGTGTCAATAAAACGCAAAATATAAATGATTGTTTAATATATGGCCAAATATAATGTTACGCCTCCGGGGGTGTTGATCAAAAACATCGATATTTTGCTTCCGTTAAGTTTTTCTATACATCAAAGAATTTCCGTACCAGTAAAGAAACGCTTTCTACTACCAAGAAAACAGTCACCAACTTTAGACCGATCCAGAACACATTTTGTTACCGAATGTTACCGAACGAATCACCATCCTACCAGCCATTGACCAATCATATAGTCAGAATTCATAAAAAAATGATGATCATTTAATTAGAATCACGTACAAAATGCAAAATAAAACCAAAATAAAAACAGAGTAATAAAAAAGAATATAGAAAAAAGTGTAAGGAACGCGGAACCTGTGCAAAGAAGAGTATTCTGCCCCGCTGAGCGCGGTTCCGCGCTAGCAAGTGAGGGGAGGTGCGGCGTGCACGGGTCGAATGAATTGAACTTGAAATGAATCCCAAAAGTGAATGTGGAGAGCCACCACTTCATTTACCCACCAAGCCGGCGACAAACGCAAAAAATTGCACCGAACCCGAAAGCAATTCAAACAAGGCGACTGTTTAGGGTTGTCAGCGTAAATACGTTTTTTTTTATGTTTCAGTAAAATTTTGGAACGATTTTCTAAAATTGTTTTAACCATAGAAGTAAGTGGGACTAATTGGGTGTAGTTATTTTTTGGAATAATATATCCCAAATGATATGCCCAATTAATATTCTACTTTAAATTACTACTTAACTCCTGTGCACCTTTTCGGACCGTAACCGCTAATAATATTATATCTTGTGAATTAATAATCTGTTCAATAGGCGAGTGCACTGAAGTCTAGAAAAAAAAAACAGAATTAATCTGAAAATTTCGTAAATTGTGAAATCAATTTTATTCCAATCAAAATAAA
>SCLF01131295.1:0-18589 GCA_004367975.1 Mesochordaeus erythrocephalus
CTCTATCAGACTGGCTACAAATCCTTACCCGGTCATACAGCGGTTACGAGGGGGGGAGGGGCCGACCTGGTTAGGTGTGTAAGACTTAGTATCTTAAATGGTGAGTAGAGAAATGTATTAATGATTCCTTTCTGAAGTACCTTTTAGTATCTAAGGGGTTTTGAGTAGTTGTTTGTGTAGAAGTTATGGCCCTTCTAAGGGTCAAATGTGTTTAAATACACAGATTGCAGCGTACGGGTTAATCCAATGTTTTTAAAGTCTTTATCGAGGAGTTACTGTAAAGGTTACTTGGTATGTGTTATGTTCTACAAGTTCAGTGCACATGCTTGTTCGGTTATGACTTATCAACCACCCCACACCTGCATTGGGAACAAAAAAAGCGGCTCATTATACATGTATCGGCCATCTTTTCAAGGATTTCAGCTGTAAAGGGTATATGGTAATTTAGCCGTCGAATTGATATAAATTGACCTAAATGACCATATAAACCATTTTGTCCGTATCATTCCCACGCTATGACCTTTCTTTGATCTCAGTAGAGGTGGGTAAATTAAGACCTTTTATAAATCAGCAGACTTGATGGTTTGTATGTCTAACTAATCGATTTTGGTGGAATAAAACAATTCCGTGGCTTAACTAAATATTCGTATATGCTCAAATCTATCTAGGTCGTCCAATTTTGGACAAAAAAGATTGACGAGTATGTTCTTCACAGCGTGTTTTTTATATACGGATTACGGATGGGACGTGCCAGACTCGCCTACCACCAAGATAGGAGGAGAATGATAAGAGAGCAATAATGTATTTGTTTTCACCACCATAATAAGTAGCTCGCTATTAAAAACTGTCACACGCAAAATGTTAGGGTTGGCTAATGTGACAATCCGGTTAGCAAGCCTACGCTAACCCTAATTTTGCTCTCCAATTTAACAACACTTTTCTGCTTATTTAATAGTTTGTTATATTTTGAATTTAAAAACAAAGTGTTAAGCAAGAATAATTGGGTTGTCAAATTAAAGAGCATCGGGAGTTAAATATTATCATTCGCCCTTAATCTTTGTGGTAGGCGAGTTTGTGCTGTCCCTTACGGATAGTTCATTTTCGGCAAAGCTCACACAAACATAGATAATTTTATTCACGAACACACGAATGAATTAGGCGAATTTTCCTCGTGATTATAGTCCAAACTTTACTTGCCTCTCAGCAAATCTTGACAGTTGGCGGTATTGGGAATATTGAGAATATTAAAAATTGTTTAAAATCAGAGTTTTAGTCAGAGTTATAGTAAGACCCAGCGAGGTATTTTCAAAAGAAAAATACAATTAGATCGACAATGTCATAGTCTTCAAACAAAATAATGAAATGTATACTTTATCAGAAACCCGCGACGAACATGACGAGCTTCAATTTACCATTAGGATGATTCATACAAGGGCGGAGCAAGCAGATTAGTAGATTTTAGTATGCAAGCCGAATTTCGCAATTCGATTTAGTTATACAGTAGTAAATATATATTACTATGTAAATAACAGTCATTCATAGAGTATAGTATAGTCATTATTAATTTTTATAGGCAACACTATAAAGGAAGTAAAATATAAATGACTACACTATACTGTATCAATGACTTTAATTTACATAGTAATATATATTTAATACTGTATAACTAAATAGAATTTCAAAATTCGGTTCGAATATTAAAGTCTACTAATCCGCTTGCTCTACCATTGTATGAATCATCCTATTCTCGAGCGGACTTTTGCTAATGACGAATGGAACCTCGTGATGTCCGTCGCGAGTTTTGGAAAGGTATACATTGAATTGTTTTGAAAATTTGCACGACTAAAGACGATGCCGTCGTGGATCTATTGTATTTTTGTTTTGAAAATATCTAGTTGGATTTCACTACAATAGTAGTTTTAGTCCGAAAACTCTGATTTTAAACAATGTTTAATATTCTCATAAAACTATATAATATACTGGGCCCAAACTCGGCAGACAAGCTGATGCTGACTAAGCAGATAGTGGATGCTGAAAGCAAGAAAAAATTGTAAATAGTATAGATTTTGAAATGTGAAAATTAGTTATTGAAATCAGAGCATAGTTCCCTGAGAGCTGTATTCGGTAACATAAAAATAGAAAATAAAAAATTTGAATTTTTCTTTAAGAGTTTTATGTTCAATTAGAAATTGGGCACATTTGCGTAGTGTCCAAGGATAAATCTATTCAGGAACCAAGGCCCAAATAAGAGAAGAGTAACATATACAAAAGGAGAATTGAAAAAGTAAGATATTTGAAGTAGAAAACACTAGGTGTCCATTTTGGACACAAATATAATGTAGAATCTACCACCTTTAGGAAATGGAGATGAATAACTAGGTTACCAAAAGTGTTTATTACGCCTATATGAACGAAGGGAAATCTAAGCGGGTTAAGGAGAGTAATTAAGCTGAAAGGATCTCCCAGTTGAAATTTCACTTAATTCACCCGTTTCCGCGAGAAAAAATGAACTAATCAGGTCATTAAACCCTCATTAACACCAGCAGAAAGTACGAAATTTAGTGGAAGAGGCGCTAGAGCACCATGCCACCGAATTACTCGGCCATAAAATCCCGAGGAGGATTATAGGACAATACATACCATGGTAACGACTGTAAAAACATTCAATATTAACACAATTTCACACGAATATATTTAAAAAAAATACAAATAGATATCATAAAAGTGAGTAGACAGCAGGACGTAGTGCAAACAAGGGAATCCAACGAAAGTGGTACTTCAACTTTATCAACCTTTTGTATCGTTGGCCCATTAGTTTCCAGTCGTCTTCCAGTTCTATAGAGCGCACCCATTCTCGAGCAACCTCCAAATTATGCTCAATACCGCCAAATGACAAGATTTACCGAGAGGTTAAAAGGCGTACTCGTGATGCAAAGTGGTTTTAAAAGACCAAATATGCGTTATAACTTCGGATTTCATAATATATGGGGCAACACTTTTTCCAACATCATGTAAGTCAAATAGTCATTAGAATGTTCTGGAAACTAGTTTACAAATTGATTAAAACGTGTTGCGGAACTTAATGCTGATCCGTCCAAATGTATGTCCATTTCAGTTTGACGATTAAATATATATAATTGACGACATTTATGTTTATACGTCTATATAGTTTTAAGGCACGGCGGGAAGAACCTAATCATTACGTCGATCTGTGCCTGGTACGTACGTTACTACAGAGCCTAGGGTAATATTGTCAATCGTGAGGCCTTAAAAATGCTAAAAAGAGGGTCCATGTCAAAAATGATCAAAAAGTTCTTGCGGGATATCAAAGTATCATCGTTAGCGGGCGGGTCATGGCCAACTCTTTGTTTCGCTTCAAACTACCGATATTGAGAAGTACGATATAAAGCAATTTGACACCATAATAGAAGGCTAAGAAGAACTTGTGTTCATTAAAACAAAACAAAAATAACCTAAAAGTTAATAATGGTATTGTATATTGGCTGTTCGCAATTAGGCGAAGCTCATTATTGCTGAATTATAATTAAAAATAACAAGAATTTCAAACCAAATCTCCTGTAGACTTGGAAAGTAAAAAAGGTATTTAAAGTGTATGTAGAAAGCGGATCAGTGTAACATTACATCTAATATTAACAGAAACATTCGGTTTATTGATATTATATTATTTATACGAATATATTCGAGTTTATATTAATTTCTTAACATAACGTTGATTTACAAGTTGATGTCCAATAAATACGGCGCAAAAAGTTAGTGCTACGAATCTGGCTTACAAATCAATTACTATGCTCGTTGTCGTAATCACACATAATCATATAGATAATCCCCTGACATAATCTGATAATCCAATAGTTAATCCTCTGATAATCCTATAGGCAATACTTCCGATAATCCCATATAAATTACTTCCGATAATCCCATATATAATCCTTATATATCGTACTCCTCACTGGCAGACGGTACTTCTACATCGGGGTCGCCATTTGATACGGGTCTGTATTTCAAGTAACTTTTAGTGGTCGGCACCGGATTTGAAAGGCCGCCTCTAGCATACCGGGCTAGATGACAAGTCCCTTATGTACGAAAGAGGGACAACCGATCAACTGGACAAATTGAACAGAGCTGGTCAATTTGCAATTTAGCAGCTACTCGAAAAGTTATAGTCCTACGAGAGAAACAGGATGAATCTTTGGAGAATTTATAATATCACTGAAAATACGAGAAGCTTCATCCACATTAAAAACAGCCTTCGTATACATATTAACAAAAATTGACGCAATGATGGATTTGATCGTAATGATCATAAATTTGAAAATACATTATGATGGTCAATATAGTGATTTCAGTGATCATGAAGACAATTTTAACATCCATAATAATAAAAATGTTACCGATCACCGCTTTATACGTATTCAACTACATATAAGGTAACGGGAAGTCCTGATATTGTCTAAGATTATAAAATCATTGATGCAGCAAACGTACAATACAACAGTCCTGACAACGAGAGTACCAATTTATCAGCACTCATCAATAAAACAGATGAGCCTGGTAAATATTAAGCGAAATTGTTTAAAACATTATTCCTTGATGTCGTGCTGTTCGGCGTTAAGCATTATACTAATTATTTATGACGCAAAAATTTAGTATTATTTTATGGTGGTATGATTAAATTATTCTTTTTATTATGTAGAAGAATCTACGAATACGGGTTTTAAAGAATGTCGTGATTGTTTTGTTCTAAGCGAGGTTATTAAAAATACCGTTGCAACCGAAATTGCTGTATTGAAATTTGTATTATTTTCTCGAGGATTTTCGTCAGATATGGATTTTTGATTATCTCGATACCTGAAATTCAGGTGAAAAACTACTCAATTCTTATTAACATATCTAATTTGACGAAATGATCGCCAATAGAGACATCAACGTGGGTGATCGTTGTAGTGGATTACTTCGAATATCATTGTGGTCAACTGACTAAACTTGACGTAACATTGTTACAGAAATATATACTGTTACTAATACCGATTTTTTCGTTTGCTTGTATTTATTACCGGAAGGTCGCTGACATCAATGGTGTGCCTCTGATGTCTGCTATGATGCACGGGGTTGACGTACTTGCATTGGTTAATTCGGTTTTACTGAATTAATTTGTAGACGGTGTTCGTCATGGTTCCGAGCATTAATTAATATCAATAAAAGCACTGCCCCAGAAATTGTTTTACTTCGTGAAAAATTTAGCTACGGAGTTAACCACATGATTTTATACTGAGTATTCTTATCTTCCAAGGTAATCCCTGCGTCTAAATTTTCTGAGGCTCAATTCTGAGAAAAAAATGAATTCAATTTATTTAATAAATTCAGCTCTTTCGAACTCGGTGCTATTCTGGTCAATAATCTAAGATGAGGTTAAAATTTATAATTGGATTTTAATTGTCTGTAGTACTCATCCACGGCTACGGAGGAATTTGTTGGTAAACTAGTTATAGCTATTTGTACTTTTGGGTAGTTTTAGCAAAATTGTAATTTATAAAGTAAAAATGTCCAACCTCGACTTTGTGCTCAATAGCGCCAAAAATCAAAACCTGCTACTTCAGTACAAATAGGATATAGGATTACATTTATAGAATAAACTATGACACGAATTGTCCGTAAAAATCAAATAAACTAAGCGTTGTCTATAAATTAGTAGATCACGTAGATTCCAAGAAAATGCATACGGCTGCAGAATGCAAGCAATTTGATTGTGGGTGAACTGTGTTGCAAACTACTGTATATTTCAAGTCGTACTATGATCCCCAGATTAGATCGGAATCATTTTGAATAATATGAAGTGTTTACTTATACCATTTTAAGAACCGCTTGGATAATTCAACGCCGAATAAAGTTCTGCTCTTTCTCCTCTAAAATGCTCGATAGCAAAAGATTACTTCAGCCAACAACCAGCTGAACACGAAAATCTCTAAACATCAAGAACCAAATATGGGTGATTATATCTCTCAGGGCACCCTTTTCCTAAGTATCTCCCAGGCACCTTTCTGGTTCCCTTTGACCAATGAGTATAATCCAATTAATTCAATTACTTGTTTTCAAAAACGCCAAGGATGAATATGCGTTAAAACCATACAGTTTTCAATAGATTTCATTCAAAATCAAACTGATTGTGAAGTACAGAATGCTGCATAGTAAGGCAGGTGGCCTTTACAGAGTGTCTAGGTATTACCAGTGAATGTTATCTACTTTCGGTGCGATTTCCACGAGTAGATAAGATAAAAGAATTATCTGCATCATCCTTTAAGCGTTAGAGAAATATTCGGAATTTTTAACATCAACAATAATACTTCCAATACAGATTTAGAACCCAAAATACACACCTACGGGTCTCTCGAGGAGCCTCCTTAATCTGTTCATGTTCACCAGTATACATAATTGCAAGCTCTCTAGTAGCCTAGTCTATATCACCTTCACTAACAATACGAATAGATTGTTGAGATCGGTTCCTTTCTTATTTCAGATTCAATAACATGCACGTACAGTTGAAAACTACAAGAACTAAGCAACGAAAACATAAATCTTCCGAACTAATTGACAATCGATAAAATCAGGTTTAAGAGAAAATACCTGCCGCAGAACGCCAATTTTGTTTGTGCACTCAACTTTGAAACGGCAATTTTTCGGTTACTTTCCGGTCCCAATTTATGGTAGTTAGGTACCCTGAAATATGCGCCATTAAATTCTAGGCAGGAATGCTACTTAACGTTTTCCTATCTAAGACACAGCTGTCTTAAGTTGTAAAAAACTAAAATTTTAAAGTGACATTTCCCAAGTACCTATCGTCAAGTTAAGTCAACTTAAACGTAATATAAAACATGAGGTTATTTGAATTGGATTATTGTTAACTTCTGGCTTCACCCACTCATTTTTTATGGTCAACATAGCATATTTGGGGGACTGCCCAAAGTCGCAGGCCTTTGAGCAATGAGTCATTATTTGAGTCATTATACGGGATGTTAAATCGGACAGAAAAACTAGGGTTAGCTTTGCTAACCATAGATTTTTCTGTGTGTCTATTTATGATTGTTTATAATTCTAAAATCGGGTCAAATATCTCGTTTATAGCCTATATTTGGAGAATGCCCTCGACCTTCGCCAACTCGAACTTTTCTCTAATGACTGGGACTAAACAATGTTGAGTGGGGTCACGGTGATACAGTGTATTTCACTGTTACTATAGTCGTCCTCATAAATCTTGTTTTATAATCACGCTACCCCGCTTACTGACCAATTGATCACTGTAGTAATGCAACTTCACTTCATATATAACTTAATTGTAAAAGTCCGGTATAGGAAGTGAGCGCGGATTTGCGCTGCGTTCAGGCTGTAGCGATCGAAGTGGTGGTCGATACAGTGGGTGGCGCTTCGTGAAAAGTCAGGTGGACACAGGTTGTTCGGGGGTTTATCATTTCAGCCGTATCACTTTATAGGTTTAATTTTTACTGCTCGATAAACAAAGTGGGAGAGTAACATCTAGGAACTTCATGCGAAAATTATTGGGTAGTGACACCAGCGAGTCTACAAAGATACAGGAGCCAGCTACACGAGCTACACGCAACAAGACCAGGAAATCGAAAAATAACACTTTTTGAAAATTTTGCAAAATTATACATTACCATACTTTCGTGTAATTATTTTGTAAAATTGTACATGTAACTGTAAAATGAGTTAGGATATGTTATCTTAGTAAACATGTAAAACTGTAAAGCCAAAAATCCAAAAAATATCCAGAAAAAGCGAAAATGGATTATTCTATATTTGCCGAAGTGCCGAATTAGGCACTTCAGTAGAAGTACCTAAATGACTAGTAATGACTAGTAAACTTCTAGAACGGTATGGAAATCTATAATCGGGCAGAAAAACTAAATTGGGAACCAAAATCGGAAACCAAAATGGACACCAGTGTGAGGATGAATTTTAAATAGCTTTTCATACATATCACCAAAAAAACGAGTATAAATACGTACACCACAAATATAAAATCGGTTTATACGGGTAAACTGAGAGCAATTTCAGCAACAAGGATACATATGTTTTTGTGTTTTATTTTGAAAATGTATATTCGTAGTTACATTAATTATATAGAAATATATTTCGACACGTAATTTCTCCATGCAAAACTTATCCGATTAAGGGTCAGCCAGTTCATGTTCGGAAAACTCGTGATCAAACTTATCAGGGTGAACTTTGGAAGGATTCGAACTTGATGCATCCAGACATTGTTGTTTGGCAAGGACAAATCAGCCATTAATAATTAATTCGTAGCGAGGAGATGTCGAACAATAGTTTGTTCAAGGAAGAACACTTAGCCTATACGCGTGAAAATGCTACCGTTAGGACAGTTCTAAGTGCTCTCTAAGTGAAATATAGCGGAAGTTATTTTGTAAACAGAATGACCCTTGACCCCGCGTGGATCAAGCCCGAATTGTTCGGACTCGTTTAAGTGGCACGCGACAGACACAATTGGGTTCTTTACAATAGATCAGATGGCACGTTTTGTCCATTTCCACACAAAAGGCCTCTCGGCCTGATTCGCATCGCTTCCCCACTAATTCATACACTATAGGTTACCATTTGTCACCTATTTTATGTCAGGCATAACAACGTTTTCCCATTCGAACGACGTTCGAAACGACGTTCGTTATCTCGTTATAATAACTGAGTTTAGACGGTATCATAACACGCAATCTACGATGAGGTTGCTTTCTTAACGAGTACGCCGGTTCGCACACTACTTTCACCTAATAGGTTTTCTTTTTGAGGAGATCTTAGGTTGGATTCTAGCCAATCAAATTTCGGAGAAAGGTTTAGAGCAATTATTATTTGAAAGGTTTAAAAATTAGCGCGATATGGTCACGAAATGATAAGGTTTCGAAACCAGAAATTGGAAGGTCGCGAGTTCGATTCTCATTGAGCACACAAGTTTTCGGGATTTATATTACGCACCGTATCAATAGCCAATTTATTGTTAGAAAAGTAATGAAAGGAAGTATGTCTTATCAAAATGTGTAAGGAAGGGAGGGAAAAAGGGGGGACGGGAGTAGAAGCACGCATTGAGGGATGAAATGGAGAGTTAATAGTTGTGCAAGGTAGGAAACCTTTGGTATGGTGGTCGTTGGATCAATGGTAGCGCATTGGCCCGGAACCACAAATGTGGCCTCCTCGAGCCAGGACCGATCAATGTTAGTACTTGTCCAACGTATGAAAACTTTGCACATCGTTGACATAACCGGACAACGCTCTACCATTGAGCCGACGACCACGATACCAAAGTTTGAGTAAGCACTCTGACATAGGTCTTCCCGCCCTTTCAGATCCATGTTTGTTTCATTACTTCTACGGTGTTAAGACATACTTCCTTATCACTACAGTATTATTTACAAAATTGTTTCGTTTGACGATCGGGTATGTCTTTTCCTGTTTCCTCCAATACCATATATTGTATCGTTTTGCATTTTCGCAGGATTATAGATCTTTTCCTTGGCTATTTACGGATGTGTTTATTTTAAAACAGTATTTTCCAAAAGCTGCGTCGTACAAAGTGCTGCAATATTT
Organism: Mesochordaeus erythrocephalus; assembly: GCA_004367975.1. NCBI lineage: Eukaryota > Metazoa > Chordata > Appendicularia > Copelata > Oikopleuridae > Mesochordaeus > Mesochordaeus erythrocephalus. The sequence goes on from SCLF01131295.1 coordinate 9,631, forward strand.
GTAATGACATTTTTAGCGTTGGATAGCTAAATGTTCATTGTTTCCACAAATCCATTAACTTTGGCGAATAGTATTCTACAGTATCGCATTTGTGGACAATGTAATTGACTTGCACAGCATAAAGTGATTATCTGTAATTATCTAGACAACCATTCTTAACTAGTTGATACCACTTTTCGTTTTTTGACTGGATACCACACTTGCCTCATGACAGTCGAGATTTCACTCGCATTTTTCTCGAAAACTATACATTGTATCGTTTTGTTATCGGTATTTAAGCTATCTATGTTGGATTTCGTACAGTAGCGTCCAAACCGTGCTTTGTCAAAGTGAATGTCATTTGTAAATGGCCTCAGTCGTAATTGGATTTTTTGAATTCATGAAAAAAGAATATATTTTAGCAACCTTAAGTAGTTCCGCACCCCGAAAACTGAATATACTCTCTATTTCTTTATCTCAACATTTTAGTATTTATTTCGAGAACGGCTTAATAAGTTTAATACAATGTTTAGTGTTAGACAGCTAAAGGTTCAATCTTTCCACATACTCATATACTTTGGAGATTAGTCTTCTAGCATCATCGAAAGACACATTCTCGAGAGTACCATTAGATCGGCTATGGGCAAATAATTAATCATGCACAAATTCAAAACGATCCAATCACAGTAGCCTACATTTTACTTGGATTTCTGTGATTTTCTCTCATTCAAACTTTTCCAAAATCTAGTCGACTGTGTATGTGGTGCAATCGGCTTTATGTGGGTTATAGTTTCTGTTCTTGTTTTGTTAATAAAAATGAATGTTCAGAATGACCTCAACATGCCAATAGATAGGCGAAACCACAAATGTTGATACATGAGATTAGCGGATTTACGGAGAAACCGTGTAATGAATAGCCATTCACGGATTACTCCAATATGTGGAACACTTAGATGTTCTAGATTGTCTCTTACCGTGATTCTAAATCCTCAGCTTAATGATGAAGTGTTAAGTAGAATGGCCGAGATGCTAAATTATATCCAATATGAAAACAATCTATATGTACGCCAACTATGAATGCAGCAATCTTATCTCCCAGGCAACCTTTTTTGTATATAACGCTCAGACGACTTTTTGAAAGTATCTGTCCTTGTTCTAAATCGAATAATTTCAATCTCCAGAACTAACAAATATATTTACTCGGGTTAGCAAAGGATGAAGAAGTGTTCAAAATATGAACTCTTCAATACATTTTATTAAAAATCAAGATTCTTGTGCGTTTCAGATTGTTTTCATAGTAAGGCAGCTCGCATTTACAGTACCTTGTAGTCATTACTAGTCAATTTTGACCATATTGGTGAAATAACACAGTGTTATCTACTTTAGGTACGATTTCCGGTCCGAATATTATTCCAAAAATGATGTAATTGAGAAGGGGATAAGACCAAAGCATTATTAGCATACTCATTTAAGCGTTAGAGAAATCTACGGAATTTCTAACATCAGCGATATTAGGTCGCATCCAGATTTAAAACCCTAAATACGTATTTGTAAGTCTACTCTAGCTACGTTTGCAGTCTTCCCTCTGTTAATAAGTTAGGGAAAATATATTCTAGTTCAGGAGAACAAAATATGACCACTGTTATAATTTTAGACAGCAAACAAATCCACATTTCTTCGGTTTTATTCAATAAAAAATGTGCTGTATGAGTTAAGACACTTATTTGTTTCTACTAGAACAGCGTTACAGCTGCTAATGACGATATAATTTTAACTTACATATATGTCTCTCAGGCACCATTTTTGTTTCCATTTAGGTTACCTTGTTTTTCACGTTTTTAAGGTCTTAGTCGTGGTTGAATGTTTAATTGACCTCTACTGACTCTCGCCCCCTAAATTGGACGTGGTTTTCTTTGGAACTATTTTTAGGCGGGAGGTACCGCCGGAAGTGAAAGCTGCGGAAGTGAAAGCACACTAAATGGTTGCAGGAGACGGCCTCTAGTGGAAAACTAACCATAACAAAAATTGTATAACTTAAGACAGCTCTGTCCGAGATAGGAAAGTGTCGAGCACTCATTTTAGGGTACCAACCGACCAGAAATGTTGACCGAGAATTAACCTAATAATTGGAAATTCGGAATTTTCGGCCGAAAATTGATTCAGATATCGATAGATCAATAGTTAGGTGCAGACCAAAATATAGACCTTATATATTCAGTGAAACCTTGATTTTACCGATTCCCAATAACTTGAAATAGTCGCTTGAAAGCATACGCATTCGCACAATTCGAGAATACAACAGTCAACTATTATTATTTCTATGTAATAATGTGACATTCACTGTTAGTATCTCACTGATATAACGAAACATTACAAGATGAGCCAAAACTTAAATAACAGACAATACAGAGAATACGTGAGTACAGTTGGTCAATTTCAAGTTGGTTAATAATCACCTCCATTTAAATTATGTCAAATACGTCATAATATAGCCAACTTAGAACTCCGTGGTAACATATTTATTCCAATCGGGATTACTAGATTTCCCGGATTACGAGGGATCTCCAATCTGTGATAAGTTCTACATTTCAATTGGAAATGAAATGACTCTGCATGACATACAATTATGATTATTGAATACATATGGCAATAAACTGTAAAATGTTAAATGCGAAAATTGCATTTACCACCACGTAGTGTTCTTCTGAAATAGCGAAGAGTACAAGCATATTGATCGTGAACAAAATCTATTGAAAAGTGTATACCGAAGTTAGATAATATTGTGTAATGTTCACCAAAGATCGTCAAAACTCACTTGTAATGAACACTGTGTAAGCAACTGAACTTCAGAAGCAGCTTGATTTCGAATAAAATCTAATGAAGACTGTATAATTTGAACGCAGATTCACGCTTAGCATTTTTAAAACAAAACACATATTCGAATTCTGGAGATTGAAATAATTGGATTATTCTCCGTGGCCAAAAGTAACCAAACTGGTGCCTGAGTAGATATTTAAAAAAAGGATGCCTGAGAGATATAATTTCCGTTAAGGTTAGCAAACCGCTGAGACCACAAAACGGTTTTACTCTGCCTATATACAAAATGTTCTATCAAGAATTAGTTTGTTTGAAAGCTACTTGAAACCGCTGTAATCTTTTAAAATTTTAAGCAGACCCGTTTTTAATTTTCAAGATACCCACAAGTGGACAGATTTGGCAGACGTGGCATCCATTGGTTAACCGTTATCAGACAAATAACGGCTTAACTCGAGTTTACCGTAAACATAGCTTTGCAAATAGCAGACTGACAGTGGGAATGGGGCACGTTCTTCGATGAGATCGGTAGAAACAGCAAACTCACTTGGATTGTGAGGGCCCGAATAACACAAAGATTAAGGGCTAACTATAATATTATTTATCAGGCACTTATATTTACGGTAGGCGGGTTTAGTACGCCACCTTATGCTAAACTCCTAATTCGCCTGAAACTGTTTTTTATATACTTTGAACTTGTATATCCCAAAAGGGTATCGGGTGGCGGTTTTGCGTCAACAAGATTTTCACCACTTTCGTAAGCCTGAATTTACAAAAGTGGTAAAAATCTAATTGACTCAAAACCGCAACCCGATACCCTTTTGGGATATACAAGTTCAAAGTATATAAAAAACAGTTTTCAGGCCAATTAGGAGCCAATAATTCGGTAGAACGATTTGGGTAATTGGCCAATGTTAATTTGGTCGTACGTATTCATCGATAATTACCGGAAAACAAGGCGTGACTATATTTGTGATACGTATTAATAATAACCGATAATTTCTGGCGTTTTCCTTTTGTTTTAACTAAATCCTCCCCTAAGCCAAAAAATAAACATTTTCTTCCCACTCACGTAGAGGAACTTCCCTCTTTATGTGGCTATAATAACTAGGTTTTGAAGATAGCATAACACTCGAACATATTATGAGGCCCTTATTTTAATTGCAGTCGTCTTAGTTAAAATCACAATGTGCTAAGGGTACATTCGCCTCTTGGTCCGCCAGTCTCGAGTTAAAAAAAACCGCGGAAGTGGCCCAATATCCGGCTTCACTTTGATAAGGCATCACTTCCCTACAAACTTTGCGGAAACTTTGCGGATGTTTTTGGACTAGTTTTGGAATGCGGTGTTAAATCAAGGAAACCTGCTTCCGCGACTAAATAATGTCCCTCAGCATGTGGCGGGACCAGGTCTATCGAACCGGATTCAAACCATTCCTATCTCCCTTTTTATCTAGCGTTCAAAAATTGTTAAATTAGCCAATATTTATACTCGGCCTTTTGTATGTTTCGGCTGTGAAACGTGTCAATACTAAGACTGGACGCAATGTATGCGGCGTGATAAAAGAAGCGTAAATATGAAGACTTTGCCAGGCTTTGTGCGTTTGAAAGCTGGTTAAACGACACGTGAGATGTATAAATATAGGCGGCAAATGTGATAAAGAAGGGGTTCGGGTGTTAGATGCAGAGATTAAATACACTTTCGGCCGGGGCGGTGCCGCTTTTCATGCCAATCTTCATATTTGAAATTCGCGTAATTAAAAAAATTACGATGGCGGCCGGGGCTTTGATCTTCACATCTTGTTTCGCGTTCTGACTTATCGGCAATTGCTAGCACTCCTACGACGAAATCCATAGCTGTTTTAAGATGTTTAAATCGTGCGTGAAAATAGCCATTATAATTTGCGCCGTAATGTAAATAACACTAGTGTCAAAACTGGTTAGTTTTTGCAGCAGTGAAAAATTGGTGATTTTGTCACTTTTTGAAAATGTGTACTTTTGGCCTTTAACTGGGTCACGTGCTAATAATTCCGGGTCGGTCCTTTGAGAAGAATAAAGATTGAGTCATGACGCGTCGAAAGCCCACTTTGGAGCCAATCCGACATACTTCACGAAATCACATTTTCGACTTAACCAGTGGATACCCTAGTGGATACCTCCGTTCTTCTTTTCCATCTCAATTCAAAAGAGAGCAATATTTTCGGTTGAAAATTTAAACGAGGGAAGCTATTCTATCTGGATTTCACGTGAAATTTCATTCAAATAATATCTTCTTCGGGGTATCCACTGGTTAACTACATAACGGGTCTATGTGAGAATTTGATATGTTATAGGGTTTGGCTCCACGATCAAAACTTTACATTACCAAAAGCGCGTACAATTGTTTCTGCTCAAGATATAGTAACGTATTGGACAGACGAATTGGACAGATGGAAATTCCGCTTACGATCGGACAATTTCTCCATACTCACTGTATTGTGAAATTTTTAATTACCATAACTGGAGAGGAACAAAATTGTACGCACTTTTGATGGTTTTAAGTTAGGTCAAAAATGTGATTCCTATGTCGGATAGGCTCGAAAGTGGGCTTATTCGACGCGTCAGGACTCAAGCTTCAATTATTCTCAAAGGACCGACCCCGAATTCTTAACACGTGAAACCAGTTATAGGCAAAATATGCGCCAAAAAGGTACAAAACTGTTGCAGAAAATGCGGCAGAAACACGGCCAAGGTCCCAACGTATATTCAGTAAACATTTGACTCAAAACTGCTGAAAATAGGGGTATACTAGGGGGGGGGAGGGGTAATTTCAAGGGTGTCTATTTTGGCAATGTAAATTTCGAGGTCCATAGGTTTAAAACGAATAATCGCAGTATGTTTTCGATACTTTTACTGGATGCCCATCTAGCACGATTTAGTTCGGTGAGCTGCCATGGCCCCATGAGTTAAAATTAACCTTAAAAAAGGTCTTTTTCACCTTTTGGGGTTTTTGTGGTTAACTGTTCGACACGGTATAATTTTGGATATTCTGGGAACAGATTCGGAAGCGCATGGAAAACTCTATTAGGCTTACTAAGTCTCGTTAAACGATAATTTGCTCCCTGGACCCGGGGCAGTTTTGACACTAGTGTATAAGGAATGTACTGATCAGGTGAAATGAACCAATATAATCCTGAAGATGTTGTTCAGTTAAAAACAAGTGGGGCAGGTGTAGGAAGTTCATTAATGTCACTAAAAGAATGTAATTATGATTAAGACATGAAGGATAAGTGTCGGAAGAAGTATACCATCAATAAATGGAGAAGCTGGACTCGTGTAACAGAAGCAAGAGATAATGTTCTTGTTCAGGTAGAATGATAGAAGATACAGGTAATCAACAGTCATCTTTCTATTGACAAGAGTGTAAGTGCATGAAAAAACAAGAAAAGGAATAGGGTAAGGATTTCTTAACCTCCGTTAAATTTACTCCTTCGGTTAGACCAGTCAACAGAAGCGGATCGATGGTAATTAATAGACAAGGTAAAATACAAAGTCCATTTTTCAACATCAATGGGTGGAACTGGACGGAATTACACTTCAGACATGAAAAGACATTTATGCAGGATTTCTGTCGGATTTCAAGCAGTTAACGATGTTGATGATAAAATAGATGCCAGGCTTAAGGAACCAACATCAAGCTTACGAAACACTTCACAGAGGGGTAGACATCTTTGACAGAATAGCTCCAATGGTTCAGGAAAAGGCAAAACAGTTTCGGAATGAAGGTATTATTATGACAGATAGGCCAGGAAAGATCGAAGGGAAGATAGAAAACGGAAGAGCTTTCAGACAAAAAAAAGAGCTAGAGAGCAACTTAATATAAAAAGTTGAGGAAAGAACTCTTCTAGGAAAGATGAGAAGAAAGCTTTCAAAACTGGTAGAGCAAGACTCGAGAAATACCAGTTTGCATAATACCTGGCCATGAAACCAGTCATCTTTGAATTGGAACACCAACAAGTAGAAGACACCATGAAAAAACAGAAATTAAAACTCCACTTGTACCAAACGTAGAATATGCTTTGATGGTGGAACAATCAAAACTATTGAAGAACAACCAGCGCCATGAAAAATGTAAGGTTTGCAACAAATATTTGAATGCATCAAGCAACCAGATCAGTTAACTAAACTTGATGACAAGCGAGGTTTTCAACTCCTTTAGCTCAACAAGGAAAGTAGAGCAATAACTTCCTTTGACTTTGAAGGACATCGACTGAGGTACTTTGGGATGCCTTTGGACTAACAAAAGCGCCCTCAATATTTCAGTTAGTGAACCTTGTTGTCATAAATTGCATAATAGGGGGAGGGGTCTTAGTTTCACTCTATCTTGATGATCGTCTTTTACGGACTCATCCTCTACTGTGGTAGTTCCAGAAGCAACTGTCGATTATCCCACACCAACAAGAGTACCATTGAATTGTTTTCTAGGTGTCATGTTGATCATAGAGACAGGAGGTGTGGTGTCATTGGATAAGTGCCACTGGATATGTTGAACACATGATTAGTAACCATGGAGGTCCCAGAAACAAAATGGATACAAATTGTACAACAATGCAAGCCGCTGCAAGCAAGGAACAAGTTTTATCTTAAAGAGTTGGAAAAACTTCGGGGAACTGCAGTCAATTTTCAAATAGCATGTAGCATGATGAAGTGCTATATAACACAGATGACAAGAGTTTTAACAAAAGCAAAAAAAAAACAATGAGTTGTGGGTAATGAATGACGATGCATTGCGAAAGGAGTTATCAAAATGGCAAGCTCTAAACTACCTGGAGATCAATAGATCATAACTTTTACAGGTGCATCGCAAGCAGCAGGGTACTTTTGGTTTACAACACAAGGTAAACAACAGGTAACTAAGTACTTTACAGAACACAACAAGGATAGGCAATACATAATAAGGAAGCTTTTACTATATTACTCGCTCATAAAGATCTTCGATGATCCTTGCGAAATAAAAGGCTTGCTATATTTTCTGATAACCGAAGTGTACATTATTGATTTTAAAATCTGGGAAGTCCAACCAACAGTTAAACAAAATTATGATACAGATTTTTGAATTTACACATGATAATCAGATCGAGTTTAACATCTATTGGATTGCAACTGAATACTAGCTGGATAGGGTAAAATTTATCAAATAAGCTCAACATGGCCATGATGGTAGCTATAGCTCGCGCCATTCAAAGAAACAATTATTGTGTGACCATGACAATATATCTGATAATATATTAATAATAATACATAATAATGTCGGAATGCACAAGATACAATGTATATGCTCACAACTCTCATAGTTTAAAGGCTAAAGGCAATATAGTATTAGGGTCTTCAAAAAACCGTTACAAGTCATAATTGCTTGAATGAATTTTCCACCTATTTTCACATCGTCAAATTAGCACTTGGGTTCAGACTGATCAAATTAGACTCCCAGCTAATCCTCATATGACATTTAAATACTACGTGATAAAACCCTATACTTAGTTAAAAACTAAACGTTAACGCCATGCCTAGAACGTCATCTCGGTGCTCAAAGGTTACACCAAATTTATTTTTTATTACTCCTGACTGGGGAATAATTTCACACGCTCAGGTGAAATCTTACAATAGATATGAATGTATAATCTAAATATAGTTTACTGGGTTAAACTTATGTGCAATGATTATACTTGGTACAGGGTATTATTCAAATAAGGGGTTTGGTTTGGGTGACCAGATGTCTCTCAAAAGGGGGATTATATGTTATTATGGATAATATGTTCATAAAGTGCGGACAAAATACATCACTCTAAACGTTAACGCACCACATCGAGGTGGGAAAAAGCGGTGCGTTAACGTTTAGTCCGGTGCGTTAACGTTTAACGTTAGCGTTAACGTTTAGTTGGTGCCTTAACCCGTACGCAGAAGAAATGGTTCTACCCTCACGCAGAAGTGTGTGTCGCTCAACACACACTTGTGAAACTCATTACTTCACCTCTAGATTATTTTTTTGAAATTGTTGATTATGGGTATGCATGCTAGTGGTCATATAAAACATTCTGTAAAATTTACTTCCAGTAATGTCGTTTAGTTTTCTCTTGAACACGCCACACATGAGTGGTTGTCATTTGGTCGAAATTAATTTTCGTTTTTA